>PVKS010043601.1:0-14774 GCA_004027875.1 Aplodontia rufa | reverse complement strand
GGAAAAGAGAAGAAAAAAAAAGGGGGGGGAAGGGGAGGGATAGGTGATAACTATTCTACAACGTTAGCATTACATAAAAGTAAAAAACCCTTGCTAGAGTTTTTATATATTGGAGAACAAGTAAATTCCACCATATATCGCCTTGGTACACACCTTGGAAATTTGAAAATGAAATTGAAATAAAGGCAGAAAAAAAAAGGAAAATTATACTTAATAGGCAGACCCTGGAGGTATCAATAATATGATTGTCTCTGGTCCTTTCAGGGAGTGGGTCTTCTATTTATGCCTGGGTATGTTCAGACTCAACTCTTTCTGAAGATGTGTTCAGGGGGATCCGAAGGTCAGAAGATATGTTATCAGAGCTCCATCTGCTGGTCGTTGTTGGACATGACCTCTGTGGTCCCTGGGGTCCCAGCTCCTCTGCCCTGTGAAAAAAGTGTCCACGGTGGGAGGGCAGAGCCCTGAACCCCGTCACTCCTCAGTCCCAGATCCTCTATGAGAGGAGGACTCAGGCCCCTGACCCCACCTTCTACTGGGACTGTCTAAGTTCAGCTGCAGGATCCGGGCACAATTGCATGATCCTCTTTTTCAGACCCGGGGGATGTGGGTCCGGGAGAGGGAGTGTGGTTTTAAAAATGGATGCTCCCCTTCCCACACTGCTCCCCCACCTTCTTCAGGGCTTCAGCCAGGCCTTCTGGTCCTATTTCCACCTTTGATCTCTGCTCCTTCCAGGCGGAGTAGTTAGAGCTTGCTTTGCAGTCCCAAAGAGGTCTTGCCCTGCTCAGGCGGGCTGGACGTGCGGTAACTAGTTCGCGGATATAGTACGGAGGCTTGCTCAGCTCTCACGTCCTTGCAGTTCCCGCACCGCCTCTTCTGCGCAAACCGCTGCTCTGTTCTTATAAGGAAGCTCTTTCCAGTCACTGATCCTGCTGCCAGACAGAGCACAGGTCCGGGAGGTGTCCTTACCAGTACGCTGTCTTTAAAGCTGTGCGGGATTTTTTCTTTGCAGAAGTGACTCTGGCGGGTGGGAATGTAGGCTGGAGAGTGCAAATGCCGGCGGCAAAATAGCCGCCGGCGCCGCCGCGGGAGCGCGGGACAAAGAATCCAGTTCGCTCCTAGGTCTCCACTCCCCAAAACCAATGCTGAGATTAGAACTGGTGATTCACAATGCTATTTCCCAAAACGCACCTCAAAAAACTGGTCAGAAGCCGGAGATATCCTGATCAGTCACGGGAGTGCAGTGGAAGCCTTTTGTCTTCAGATCGCCATCTTGAAGAGTCTCCAAAAATAAAACTTTAAAATCAAGACACAATAAAATCACTGCCAAAGTACTGTTTTTAAGTGAACATTGGGAACACAAAGGAATGAAAAATTAATACTACCTGAGGGAGTTGGGAAGGGACTCTGTAAGTGGTAACATTTGAACTAGTCTTTGAAGATTGAATCGGAGGCTTGGAGGGGCTAAAATACATTGTATCCGCTCTCCTTCATCCAAGTTCCAAACAGCTGGATAAATAATACTAATACTGGGTAGAACCCAAAATATAGTTTTGATTGCTTACAGAAAACAAGTGGGCAGAGGTGGCTTTAGGTCTATGGGTCAAGTGGGCTTAATGACACCCCAAATTAAGCAGAACCCCAAAGTGAATCTTCACATCCTCACCTAGCTGCACATCTTCAGGGCTCAAACCCTGGAGGACCTGGGAGATTCTCAGGCTCCCTGCAGACAGCACATGCCAAGAGGAAAAGGCGCCCAAATTAGCTGACCAAACCCGGTTATTCTTTTCAAATTTACCAAAGGGCTGAGTGAGTTAAAGGGCCAAGAAAGCCCAAGGATGTGCTTAGGAAAATACTCTCCTGAACACAGGTATGGGACAAATTTCTCCTTTTGAAAATTAGGATAACTAAAAGGAAGTTCAGAAATAATCCCACATGGGGGCTGGAGAGGTGGCTCAGCAGTGGAGTGCTTGCCTGGAATGAGGAAAGACCCAGTTTTGATCCCCAGGACCACATACACAACTAAATAGAGGAAAAACAAAAACCTTTGAAAATAAAAGCAACTCTTTTTTTTTTTTTTTAAGAATCCTACACAGAGGACCATGAACAGTCTGTTAGGAGGAGGGATGGAGTGTAAGAGAGCTCTGGAAGCACATGAGGATCAAAGGAAGGTTAGGCCCAGCACAAGTGGAGCCTTGTCTACCACACCAAAGGATGTGGGCTTTTTCCTATAGGCAGTGGAAACCCACTAGATTTTTACAGAAAGATGGTATTCATGAGTGATAACTAGCAGGTATGTGAAGATTTATGGAAGAAGAAAAATCAGGAAGCAATTTCAGTAGTCCACTGAAAACCAATGAGCCCAGACACTGAACATTTGGCTTTCTTGTTTTATGAGAATTTAAATCATATCTAAGTACCATGGATCTCAGGTCAGTTAATAGAAAATTAGTCATGTCAAAAAACATGCAAAATTTTCTGGGGGGATAATTATATTTATCATTTAGCCTATGAGAAATCTGCATATGCTGGATGAGTTGGTATCCTGATTACATGCTTGCCTTTTGTGTTCCAAATTTCAGTGAGCAACTACTGCATGTAGAACATCTATGACATGCTGGAATCACAAAGATAAATCTGCATGATACAGAAAAGACACTCACTCATATCTAATGAGTTACAACTTCAAAAGAAATACGTAAGGTTCTATGAGAATTTTTTCTTTGTACTATCATAGTTCACTAATATGCTTTATAAGTTTATTAATCAGCAAGGGCTTTTAAAAAATTAATGCTATAAGATCACATAAGAGAGAATAGTAATTCTGCAGTCAAATGCTCTACCACTGAGCTATACCCCCAGAGAATGGTAGTCTGCCTAATGGAGGTGAAAGCATTCCATAAAAAGAAAACTATTTTCATTTGGGACAATGCAATAATAAAAAGAAAAATATTTTGTAAAATATTTATAATCCATTTTGTAAACTGTTTTTGTTATCTATAATTCCCCTGACTGCTTTATTTCTTACTAATTTTGCCAAGAAACTTACATGGGATGTGGACATTGATCCTCACATCTGTAAGGGAGTGTGGGTAAAATATTATATAATGTAAAATGAGTTCAAATCACTCCAGTTTACCTTACATTTGAGAAGGCAAGATCAGCCTTTTAATGTGGTTTTTGAAGAAAAGCAAAGACTAAGACCATAGCTTTGTTTGGGAGTTTTCTTGTAGACTTAGATCATTTATATTAAAAAGTTCAGCTTTCAAACAATGGCCCCAACTAATGCTGACTTTTTTCTTTTATGAAAATAATATTTGCCTTACTAGCCTTGGGATTGGACATCCATTTTCCATTGAAATGATTCGCAGGCATGCTGCTTAGATGGCCTGATAGGATACTGACATTAACAGCAGAATATTTCAATCAGAGCTGTGTGACCACAAGGGAATAACCATTCTCGTTGATTAAATCAAAACCAAGCTAGTTTGTGAGCATGTAATACATTTGCAGTTGGTTTATGGGTTTTGTTATTTGGCATTTACATCTCTTTCCAACCCACAGAACTTGAAAGATTTAACAAACTGATCCCATCAGTAAGGAGGAAGCATTTGGGGAGTGATATAAAAGGTCATTTACCCAAAAGCAGAAAGTTTGCACCTTTTGGATACAAGATAGAGGCATTTGGCTTCCTCAGCATACTGTTGGTCTCTATGAGAAAGTATTCAAGCTTTAGAAAAGCACGTTTCAAAGTGTTTGTCAGAGCATACTTTTGGTTTAATTTATGAAGTACATTCAATTTTCTTTCACCTTTAAGAATCATTTACACATTTAAAGAAGCATAACCTTAATAAATGTAAGCAAACATCTTTTTACTGTGTTTAACCTTGAAGTTTTTATTAACTGCCATATTTTTAGTGCAAAATAATAGCTCACATATTACCTACGTGACTCACAGTATGTCAGATACTATGTAGAATATTAAAATACATTTTTGGTATATGAATCTTTATCAGCTCATGTTATTAGTATTGTGAAGTCTAGCCATGCTCTCAGGGTTTCTAGTAGCAGGGGTAAAATAGACTAGAGATACATCTGCTGAGAGTCAATAGGTGGAACTGGGAGTTAACAGAAAACACAAGGGGTTGGGGATTTAGCTCAGTGGCAGAGCACTTGCCTAGCACATGCAAGGCCCTGAGTTTGGTCCTCAGCCCTGAAGAAAAAAAACCCAGAAAGCACAAGACAGATGGAGATAGAGGCTTTTACAGAACTGAGAATCAGAAACTGAGGATAAGGAGATGACAGATCCTTTCCTACACAGGCAGCCTGGGGCCTTAGGAAAACCCTCACCTGAGGGGTGAGATGGGTCAAGACGTCCAGTATGTAGATATGGTAACGATGTGGGGCAATGTCCTTCCAAGAAAGCCCACAGAAATCAAGGCCAGGCCAAGGAAGGGACTAGGCAGGTGTTCCAGTGTAGGTAGGATATAGGAAATGGTGCTGCTCTCCATGAACTGTAGTTCAGAGAAGGAGGACTGCCCTCACAGGGAATAGACCTCTGAGGCAACAGGATCTCATCACCCTCCTGTCTATTGGTAGAATATAGAATATACCACACAGGTGACTCCCTTTCCCTTTTTACCATGGTGGGTAAACAGGATTCTAATGGTGTCAAATGTGATCCAGATGAAGCCCCACTTGATACCAGTAGATAGTAGCACAACCCAACATTGGCCTGAATATTACCTATTACAGTCCCATCTCAAATACACACATTTTTTTACCCCACATTCCTCTTACAAAAAAATCCCTCAAGTACAAGAACTGTCTTCTTGCTGGGTTCCAAGCCTAGAAAAGTACTCTTTGGACCTTTAGGGTATTTAAAGATGTATGAAGACTGCCTTAGAGCAATAGGAGGTAAGGCTAGAGAGGAGAATTCTGATAGCAAAAAACAAATGCACAAGTACATAGAGGGAGATGTGTCTATAGAAAGAGTTGGCAAGTGATAGTCCTCTGCCATTCTCCCTTTCACCCTCTGCATCTCTCTTCCTCTCACATACACCCTGCTGCCCTCTCACGGACCATGCAATCTTTCCCCTCCATTGTGCCCTCTGCCCATTTTCTTCCTGCATGCAGGGCTTTTTCTCATTGACTCCCCCTCACAAGGTGCCATGAGAGCCACTACTAATGGACGCTTCTCTTGTCCACAATGAATGCCTTTACACCCCACCTCCCAGCTATTTACTTTGGGCTCAGGATCTCCACACCACTTCCAAGAACGCAAATTTGGCCCACTGCATATCTGGTGACCACCTCTAATCCAGTGAGCTTGGAAAACGCCAAGTAAGGCTGCCCTTCTTGACTTTGTGCAAGTCAGTTCTCAGAGGGGAGTATGGATTGAGGGACAGGATGGGCATTCCCAGTATACCCTCCACAATGACCTCACCAACTGGCTCTCAGGATTTCCCATTCAACCCACTCATCTAGTTCCCCAGTTCTGTTCTTTGGCCTCTGATTGCTGGACAGAAAAGCAAGGCAAAAGGACAATGCCCAAATGGAAATCAGCTGAGAGTTGCTAGTACACAATTCCTATGAAAATGTCTGAAGCAAAATAGATTTTTTCAATGCTGCTGAACTACCAAAGAATTTTCCACATCAATTCAATAGATTTCACATTTTGAATCTGAAAGATAAGGAATGTTATGTACCATCAGTTTTCAATTTTTTCTCAGGCTGAGGAAGGCATTCCAATTAATCCAAACCCTGTATCTTCAGTACTTTTACAACCCCATATCTCCATCCACATTTGCTGAGAAGTCACATACCAAAATAAAATATGAAGGGAAAAGAGGGTATGAGGTGCATAAAGAAAGGAACCAGCGCTCAACAGATCAAGGATATTTATTGAAATAGTTCCAAGGACACACTTTCCAAGTGGAAAATGGCCACTTGGCTTTTAGATAGGTGGTCTTTTATAGGCTGAATTGGGGTGGTAGGTCACAACAGGGATTTTAGTAGGTAGAAATTAAACTGAGTTCCTTAGTAAAGTGGGGATCCTCTGAAAAAGGCCTTAGACAATAGGTTCTAATAAGGGCCTGTGTCCTAGATTCAGTGAGTAGGGGGTTTACTGCCTGGCTGAGTGGCTTTTGGTAATTTTCCATATGCATCCTTCCAGACTCTAAATGGATATAATGAATTGGGTTGATGATATCAAATTTTTATCCAGCTAGTGGGTAAACATACATAAGTATTACATCTGCCTGGGAAGAAGATTCCCTAGTTATAATTAAAGCACATTGAGAGGTGATAGGAGATAACTTGCTCTAGCTGGAGGCCAGCTCTTGTAGGGAAATTTTAACAATAGTTTGGTGGATGTTCATCATAGGATTGGAGATATCCCACATTGGGGCTGACACCTGAGGGAGGAGAGATGACAGGAATATTAGAGGGGAAGTAAATGGCATGAGAGGATAAAGGAGTGGGGGGGGGCTAAATTGGGTATTAAGATGAATGGAGGCATTGAATTTGTTTTGGATGTTCCTGCCAAAATTAGAAGTTCATCATCTATGCATGAGTGGGGCCTCTCATTTAGGCAGCCAAGAACAAAAGGGTTTTGACACAAGGATTTAGTCTGCAGTGGTAAAATCCCATGCTTCAAGGTCCCCATTTTCTATCTGCCTACAGATAATCTATCTCCTGCTTCAGTTTTCCCTCTGAAGAGGTCACTGACTGCCTTTTGGGGAGAAAGGGCGATGACCGATCTGGCTTCTTCCTGCTGGCATTGGGGCGCTGGCTATGGCAGTCAAGGAAACTCTCCAGAGAGTCTATCTGGGGAGCTTTAGGAGAAGCTGGGAGGCAGCTGCATGAGAGGTCCTCTTCATGATGACCGGGCACTTAATGGACTCTAGGCATCTCATGCATCAAGGCAGTCCAGAGATCCATGGTGGTGGCAGTTGGCAGGTGACTGGAAATAGGGGAGGGGTCATGCTAGAACAATGAATAATGGAACAACACATTTTCTGCAAGTAATTAGTACAAAATAATCAGTGTTATCAGTCAGGCTTTGAAGACCATGAAGATCATAACTTACTAGAGCATAGAGTGTGGTCTGACATGTCATTTACTTGTGAGTGGAGGCCATTCACAACTTTAGAAACATGAGTAGAGTTGCTAGGAACACATTTATTTTATATAATGGCATAGGTGTCCCCTTCAGTTGGGGAATGCCATCTGATTTCTATAAGGTAGCTTAAATATTAGAACTAAACAGTCATACCAGTGAAAAACAAATTGCATTTGCCCATATAGGAGGTTAGGTTAATTTATGGATCTAAAACTGACTTAAAACAAACTTGTAACTCTAATGGTGTCTTCTGTCATCATTTACAATCTCCCAGTTTTATTTACCTGTGGGAGAAATTACACGAGTATACATTTTGAGTTCAGTGTCTTTCCTTTTAAATGCCCATGTATGGATGAGTGGGTTCTGTTTTGTAAATCAGAGACCCTGCAATTACAGCAGGGAGTAACCCTGATCAGAGAATTAGGGTGCTAAGAGAGACCTCAGTTTCCTGATTGAAGGGATTGGCATGAAAGGAAACTAGGAATTGGATTAACATTTTTTCTGCTAAGGCAGAAAGTGATTGATTAGTCTCACTATAGCAAAGCCTTTCTCCTGAGTTTTGAGTCTAGCAGCCATGTGGCTGACAGGGTCCTGGTATTTCTGATAGAGTTCATAAAATGAAGCAGAGAACTCCTGGGAAAAGAAGTGATAAAGCAATTATTCGTTTTACTCACGCTTTTGAAGATCTCAGATAAATCCCTATAAATGGGTAGCTGGGTGGGTTCTGTTTTGTAAATTAGAGGAATCAAATTCATGGACACAGGGTCAGGCAGAGCAAAGTGATATGATTTAGATTAATAGTGAAAGGAAGTGGAGTTCCCAAACAGGGAGGGGTCCCAAGAGTGGGATCCGTTGAGGGGCTTTTGTTTGAAGAGAAGAAAGTGAAAAGTTGGGCAGTTTGGGCAGAGAGAAGATCTGGAGTAGAGGTATCAGGTATGGAGTGGAGGCCTGAACATAAGGACCCTCGGACCATTTGCCATTGCGGTGGAGAGTTTTTAAGATCTCTGAGAATTTGGGAGTTGAATGTGCCATTTTTAGTCTAGGGATTATTATTGTCCAGCTTGTACTGGGGCCAAGTAATATTACAAAAGAACACCAGTCTTTCAGGTTTGACTGTCTTGGAGACCCAGGGTCTGGATATGTTTGGAAAGGCACCCCAAAGAGTTATCTCATGGTAGCTGGGATCTGGCCCATTCTAGATAAGATGGATTGAGAAGGCTCCCAAAGGACTCCAGTGGAGAGAAAACCAGGAATCCAGAAGAGTCAAGGGAGTCACTCACCCAGCTCACCCAGTAGGTTATGGCCGGTGGTGGATGTGATGTCCAGCAATGCAAATGGTCCTTAATGGAGTCACCAGAGGGTGAGGTGGTGGAGAGAGAAAGAGAGAAGGAGGGACAGAGAGACTGACCTGGTGGAAGTCAAGGGAAGGCCCAGAGGAGCAATCCTTGATGGGAATCTAGGTTCCTTGGGAAAGACTTGAATAGGAGTTGGAGAGTGGAGTAAGGTTGACATAGAGAGATGGGAGTGAAGATAGAAAAAAGCCTGGAGATAAGGAATTTCAGACCATTTCCATTTTGGTGTAGAAAGCTATGAAGATCTATTAGTAATTTTGGATCAAAGGTCCTGAATTTGGGCCATTGAGTCTGGTTGTCTAATTTGTATTTGGGCCAAATTTGGGTGCTTAAGCAGATAATGTGCTTAGGCTTGAGGTCAGATAGAAAGTGAAGAGTTTTGAAGTTTTTTAGAGGACAACTGAGAGGGGAGAATTGCCCCCATGGAGAGGTGTAACAGATGTGACAGGAGAAAATAAAGCATCCTCTGTTTGTTCCTTGCCACCTAGCAGTGCAAGGAGCAGTGCACCTGAAAGGAGTGGGCATCCCCAAATCCGATCCCAACGTGTGGACCCCTGGGATCTGGCAGGAGTTTCTAGCAGGGCACCTCTGCGAGAAGCTCGGAGTATTACCTCTCCAGGCAAGTTGATTAGGATGTCCGGTGTTGCATGCAGGAACCAACTGGAGAATGGATCTGTGATCTGGAGGTCTGGGAGAGCAGTAAAAGCAAAGACAAGAGTCAGGTTTTCAGAGAACACCAATAAAGAGCTCAGAAAAGCTCTTGCTCCATTCACATAGCAATGAGGCTGCAAAAATCTTGCCCTGGGAGGGGGTTGATTTTGGGTTGCATTCCAGCCGCCATTTAGCTGTAGTGAACTTGGAGGGTGCTCTGAAACTCAAATCTTGTATGAAAGAGAAGTAAAAACAGATAGATGAAGAATAAGGTAGAAGTAGTGGGAAGAGAACAGGAGGGAACCTAAGAGCCCTACTTTCCCGTTCTGGGTTTCAACACCAGTTGAAGGGGAAAGAGGCTGGAAGAACATGAAAAAGAGGGTATGAAGTTCAGAAAGACAAGAACCAGACATCAACAGATCAAGGAGAATTACTGAAATAGTTGAAGGTCCACTCTTTCCAACCAGAAAATGGCTGCTTGGCTTTTGGATAGATTGTCTTTTTGCTTTTTTTTTAAGAAAGGACAGTGACAGAGACAGAAAATCAATTTTTGAGTTTTTCACATGGCTTTTGTTGCTATGACACTTAATTGTATATGTGTGTGCTGGGGTTTGAACCCATGTACGCACGCATGCCAGGCAAGCGCCATAACTGCTAAGCCAGCACTCCAGCCCCCTCGATAGGTGGTCTTTTATAGGGTGAATTGGGGTGGGGGGCCACAACAGGAATTTCAGTAGGTAGAGATTAAACTGAGTTCCTCTGTATGGTAAGGATCCTCTGATAAAGGCCTTAGACAATAGGTTCCTATAAGGGCCTGAGTCCTAGATTCAGTGAATAAGGGGTTCATTGCCTGGCTGAGTGACATTTGGTTCTTTTCCATATCCATCAAAATATACAAACATGTTTAGTCTAGTAGATTGATAATTAGCTTCAAATATGTGTGGACTGTATTTGAAGAAACTGTTAAGTTAAATACCAATAAGGAGGATGCAATTGACAAGAAATAACTGGAAAACACATTGAAGAAATTCACATTATTCAACCTCTTCTTAGTCCTAAATCAAAACATCTTGTTGCATGTGGTTTTATGCTGACTCCTTAATAGTTCATGAAGTACTTTACATTTCTAAATACTTTTCTTAGCTTTAATTTAGGTACAGAATGATAGTTCTTTAAAAATATATAGTAATATCAGCATGCAGAATTGGTATTCACTGGGTTTGGCATTCAACAATTGGGTATGTCATCAAAATTCACTAAAAAATATTTGGTGTTATTACCCTTTTCTAAGTAAGGTCAGACGTATTCCAGGTGTAGTTAAACCATCTTGAATAAATAATGTATCTTACTTCCAAAACTAAAAGCAACATCCAAAGCAGCTGCTTCCATAGAAGATCTAAAAGATATTACACTTAATATGAATATTTTTCTTATGTGACTCCCATACACTTTGTAGGGCTCACTATGCTAAACTGTTCGAAGATTTCTAATGTTTCTTTCTGAAAAACCAGCATATTCAAATATTCTCTCCATATTATTTCTATAATTGCTCTCAAGTATTTACAGCCTTGAGTCTAATTGTAAAAAACACCTCTGCTGTGAGACAAAGTTTTGAATGTTGTCAGACACAATTGATTGCCAGCTTTATGTAAATTTTCTTATATCTCTCTCACACTTTGCAGACCACAGAAGAGACGCACTAGTTAAGAGAATAAAAATCGAATTCTGAAACTCTTTGCGAAAAGCTGTGGCATTACACAAACTTCAGGCATTGTTTCTCAAATAGGCAATAAACTGATACCCATTAAAATGGGGCAAATAGCTTGACTGCTCCCTTCCCATCCACCACTATTATAACTGCTAATGTCCACCAAGACTGTGGAAGGTTCCACTTCAAGAGTGAGTGTTTTAGGGGTTTAGTTGTTTTGAGCCCATTATGTAATCCAAACATAGTAGTTAGTGACCATCTTTCTGTTGGTAGTATCAAACATTGAACAAAGCCCACGCTGTTCAAGTAAGAGGTTAGATGAAGAGGACATGACCAATATGCTTTAATGTTATACAAATTATACAAACAGCTATGCAAGCATAAAACATTGCTGAAGTTTTACAATACGTATTATTTGAAACACATGAATTCTCTATACAAACTTTTAGAAATGTAAGACACACATAATCCCAGACCTTGTAAGCCCAGGAATTAACTATTTTCCTATTACTGCTACAAGGCTTTAGCCTGTAAATAGAAATATCTCCCCATCAAGGCAGACATAGTCTTGAGTTAGGCAAGGTCTTCAGGAAGTCATCTCACACAAAGTGTGAGCCACCCTTTCTGAATGACCTGTACTATGAAAATCATGTCTGTGACCTATGGTCATTAAGACTTGGGTAAAGAATAATTTCCTATGCAGGATCTCCTGTAAAATATAAACCATTTTCCAGCAGCAAGTAAATGATCCCTCAGGCCCATAAGCACTTTAGATCCTGTATGGTGATCTTTGCACAGAACCAAAGAATTTGTTTTTTAAAAAATCTCAGCTATTGAGTCATTTTACTTTAATATACCAAATGTTTTCATAAGTGCATAAGCATAGATTATGATTTCATGTCAGAAGAGAAAAAAATTTTCAAAAACGAAACCATTTGGCATTTTAAGACATTCTTCTGTTCCTGCCCCTTATCTCCCTCCTGATGCCCAACTTAGTCTTGGTTTAACCCAACTTAGATGCACTTCACTGTATTGGGAGCCCTGGCTGAATTGCATAGCCATCAGAATGAAGTGTGACCAAAGTCTAACAGGTTATCTTACAGAAAGAATTAGAGCTCCTTGTGTAATTAGAAAGCCCTAGGTCAACTAGCAACCCTGTAGAAAGCAACTGCTAAATCCATTACCCAACTCATATTTTTGAATGCTATGTTTCCAGTTCTAAAATTGCAAAATCTCAAGAGTGTGGCAAGCATCTTCCCTCTTCTTGCTTAAAGCAACTTAAAGATTGCTCTAAAATTAAGTTCTATTGGAAATCTCTAAGAACTACTACAAGACTTTGGTTATGGAAAATGAAAAATGAATGCAATCAACTAAGGAATTAACCTACTTTTACCCCAAAACAAAAACAGGAATTCACACCAAGTTATCCTAAAGATCTAGATAAACTTCTTCCTGAATGATACACTTTTTAAAATGTCAAATCTAAACATTTTTTTCCAGGTGTGAAAAGTGAATGGTCATTAGGTTTAGCTGCACAAGACAATTTGTGAAGATCTTGTTCAAAGGAAATTAAATTTTCATGGCATAAAGAAAATGGCAATGAGCCCTCTTCGTCTTACTACATATGCAGGATATTCTTAAAAAAAAAAAAAAAAGTTTTTGTCACTAACGAAAATTTACAGTTTTTTTTTTAAAGAGAGGGACAGTGAGAGATAAAATCAAGTATTAATTTAGTTTTTCATGTGGCATTCGTTGCTCTGACACTTCGTTGTGTACTCGTGCATGCTGGGCAAGTGCCATAACCACAGAGCCACTGCTCCAACCCCCAATTCTTGGTATTTTAAAAAGCTGCTTCTCATAAAGTCACATCCCATAGATTCTAATTTGGAAATTTGTGAATTTTTCTAGAGATTTTAAGAATATCCTATGTCCAAAATGTAACTTAGCAAAGAAAGTATGAATAGAAAGGTGAGAAAGAGGAGCAAGAGGGGAAGAGACCTCCGGCCGACAGTGCTTCACCAGGCAATTTTAGTCAATTAACACAATGGGGCAGCAGCGACCTGCTGAAGTTTCCCTGGATCTAGAATTATGCTTGAAAACCCATCCTAAAACTTGCCTCAGTGACCTGCATAAAATAACACAAACTGATGACTTTTACAGATATATCAAAGTATAATTTAGGGTAGAATTGTTTAAGGTCCATTACCAAGATATTCACAGATAGGCTTCAGAGATCCATGAACCCCCTGAAATTGCACAGAAGCATTTTTATGTCCATCCATAAATGCTCTTTTCTGAAGAAAGGGTCACTAGTTCTCATGAGTTTCATGTAAGTGTTGAAGATCCTTCCCTCCACAAAATAGGCTAACAACCATTGTTCTAGGTCATTGCTAACTACTAGGTATCCTTTTCTTTCCCTGGAAACAAGACTGAATCTGTGTGAGAGAGATGATGGAAAAGCTAAATGTTACTATATATTACCAAGTTTAATTTATAACAAGTGTGGTATTTTTAAGATATAGTTATAGGAGGTGGAGAATCAGAATAAGAAATTTAAAATGCTTTTATGTTAGGTTATAATAGCTTTTACTGTTTAGGGAAAAAAATTCCACATCTTAATCACTGAAGGAAATAGGACAGAATTTGAGATTATAGATATTTATGAGAAAAGATACTTGCTCCAATTTTAGTATTAATTTTGTGCTTTATATCAATGTATTTTCTTTAATTTTCCTAATTGATAATCAGTTTCATTCCAAACACAGGAAATCCTGCCCTGAAAATACTTTTATATTTCTAGGGGCTGTAACTTTTTTTTAAAGAAAGAGGGACAGTGAGAGAAAGAGAATCAACTTTAGTTTTCCATGTGGCCCTCATTGCTCTGACACTTAGTTGTGTATGTGGTGCTGGGTTTTGAACCCATGTATTTGCACATGCCAGGCAAGTGCTGTAACTATCAAGCCCCCATACCAGCCCCAAGAGGCTATAAGATTTTGATTCATTGAAAAATATACTGGCATGTGATAAATAGCTTATTACTCTCAAATTAGCCCATTCCCCCCTAAATAAATGAGCCCTCTCAAAGGGAGGGGAGGTTTCCAATGATCTTGCTTGTTTTCCTGCAGATCCTAAATAGATCATTTTAGAAAATCTATTCTAGGACCTCTTCCTCCATGAGGACACAGTGTATCACACTTGGCCTGGTAGCTGAAGTTAAAGTTCCACTGATAGAACTCAAAATTCAGGCTCGAAAGTCAGAATTTGGCAAATTCTATGAGATCCTAGAATGAATCGATATAACCTTTTGACACAAAAAAGGAGGAAAGGCATATTGTTCCTTGACAATAAGTATGGGAGCATATGCTAAAGCAAAGAAAGTTGGAAATTTAGTAGTACAGTACTTTGGGAAATATTTCAAAATAACTTCACATTGGAAAAGAGGCTATCTTTTTCAAAGCATATTAAAATACATACATATCCCTACATGGGTAGATCTTTTTAGGACACCAAATTCTACCTTGAAAGAGCTGTGTTATACTAACATTTTTAACTCAGTTTGTGATCTGCAGAGCAACTTTTGACAGGAACTTAGTGGTCACAGTCAGCAGCAACAGGCAAGTGTCCCCTTCACAGATGCCTACACCTTGAGAGAGAATTGGTGTCTGGGTCAAGGAAGAGCAGCAAGACCTTTTACTCCCTGCCTTGGATCTGAAGGAGTAATTCTCACAACCTCTCCATCCAGAGAAAACTAATGAGACCTGAAATCCCATTTCTCCCCCAGTTCCTTCTGGAAGACAAAAAGAAATCTTGTCACATTAGCTTCATCAAACATCATCCTTTTCTTTACCTTTTTAAAAGAGTATATTGGAACAGCATCCATTTTATTGTATCTGGCATGTGGAAAATTCCTTTAAAATGAAATTCAAACCAAAAAATATATATG
>PVKS010043600.1:0-14779 GCA_004027875.1 Aplodontia rufa | reverse complement strand
GTAAAGTGAAACATGGAACCATGGGGAACCCAAAGGGGGAAAACCATGGTCTGGCACCAGTATTGGCTTGTTTTGTCATTACACTTTTGTTTTTGATTGTTTGATGATGAATGCCTCCTAGTTGTAAGACCATGTTTATCAAATAAAAATTTAAAAAATTAAAGAAAATATGAAATTTTAGGAGAAAAAAGAATAAAGATGAATGAAAGGAAGGCTATGGGAATTTGGGGACAGTAATGAAAAATATAGTATTTGTTGTTGGATTTCTAAGATAGACTCAAAAAATACCAATGTAGTAGAAAGTTTACTTAAATAAATAATAACTATGGGGCTGGAGTAGTGGTTCAGCCATTTTGTGCTTGCCTGGTCTGCATGAGGACCCAGATTCAAACCCTGCACCACATACATAACCAAGTATCACAGCAATGAAAACAAGATGAAAAATAAAATAAAGTTGATTCTCTTCTTCTCTCTTTTAAAAAAGAAATAATAATCAAAAATTTCTGAAAACTAGAGAAAATTACAAATATTGAAGTACAGGAAGGTTAAAAGTCACCATTCAAATTTAATTCAACTGTGTGTATTCCAATTCATGTTATAAACAAGTTTTAACAAAAAATATCAAGACTGTATCCTCCAGACTCCAAGAATAAAAAAAAAAACAAATAAAAATAATAGCTTGTCAGGTGAGTTCAATTGAGGTGATAACCTGACAGGCCAACAAAAAAGTGACATGAGACTTTCACAGTATTGCAGGAAAAAAGCAAAACCAAAAAAGTAATAATAAAAAAACCCTGCCAATTAAGAATACCATTTTCCACAAATTATCCTTTGAAAACAAAGATGGGATAAGGATTTTCCAAACAAATCTGAGAGAATGTATTTCCACCAACCTGTTCATCAAGAAATGATAAAATTCTTCAAAATGAAAGAGACTTTAATAAGTAAGAATAAAACATCATACAGTATAAAACCTACCGACAATACTAATTATATAAACATATTTTGAATATTCTAATTTTATGTTTGTACATATTCATGCCATTAATATGAAAATTAAAATAAAATGACTAAATATGCTAATTACATTAGTATGATAAGCAATGGACAAAATAAAGAATGCTAAATGGGATATAAAAATCCAAAAATGTAACAAATTGAATGAAACTTATATTTTCCTTAAGACCGTATTTCTTCTTGTTCTTCTCTGCTTTAATCTTTCTGATCAAGTTTAGTTGCTATCATTTTAAAATAATTTTTTGTAATCAAAAGACATCTTTGTAAATCTTATGGTAAACACAAAGAAAATATATGTAACAAGCAAAACCCCAAACAATAATCAATTGATCAAAACATAATACTAGATTAATTCATTTAGCCACCAAAGGATACCCTAAGAGAAGGAGAAAGAAAAAGAAAATTAATATAACAAGTCTAGATACCAAGTTATATAATGACTGGAGGAAGATCTTACCTAATACTAACTGCATTAAATTTAATAAGATTAAATTCTCCAAATAGACATAGAGAAATTGTATGGATTAAAAAAATGACCCAATTATATATTGCTTATAAGAAATTCAATTCACCACTAAAGATACACAGAGACTGAAAATGAAGGAATGAAGTAAGAAATACTATGCAAATTGAAGCTAAAAAGAAGTAGAAATATCCATATTATTACCTCATGAAAATGATTTTAAATCTAAGATAGTAAAAGAAACAAAGAATGTCATTATATAATGATAAAAGGATCAATTAAGCAAGGAGAATTAAATCTGAATAGATATACACACAATTACAGAGCAATGAAATATGTAAAGCAAGTATTTGAAGGCATAAAAAAAGAAATTGGGGGCTGGAGCGGTGGCTCAGTGGTTTCGGCGCTTGCCTGGCAAGCACGAGGACCCGGGTTCAAACCCCAGCACCACGTACACAACTGAGTGTTGGAGCAACTAAGGCCATGTGAAAAACTGAATAAAGTTGTTTCTCTCTTTCTCTGTCTCTCTCACTGTCCCTCTCTCTTTAAAAAAAAAAGAAAAAAAAAAAGAAATTGACTCTAGTCCAATAAGGTCTGGGTATTTTAACACCCCAATTTTAACAATGGAAAAATCATTTAGACAAAAATAAAAATTATATGGAAACAGCAGAGTTCATTTGAGCCCTAAAGAAAAAAGACTAAGCAGACAACATTCTTCATGACAGATCATAACATAGGCTACAAAACAATCTCAATAAATTTCTAAAAATTGAATTATTATGGAGCTTTTTTTCCTGATCACAATTCAAAAAAGCTAGAAATCAATGCAAAAAAAGAAAAGTATTATATATTGTAAAAGTGTATGGAAATTAAACAACTTACTTTTCAGCAATCATGGATTAAAGAAATCAAGAAGGGAATCAACATTTTTTAAGTTGAAAAGAGAAAAATCACAACCAATGCTATAAAAATGCAACAGATCATTAGAAATTATGAACCATATGCCAACAAGTTTGATAAAATAGAAGAAATGTACAAATTCCATTACATATATATCTTACCAATTGAATCATTAAGAAATAAAAAATTGAACAAATTAATAGCAAGCAATGAAATTGGATTAATTATAAAAAATTCCCCACCAAAGAAAAGCCCAGGACTAGATTTCTCAATTGATTTCTGACAAACAATGAAACAGATAACACTTATTTTCCTTACAACATTCAAAAAATAGAATAGAAAGAAATTATTCCATATAATTTCCAAAAGACTAGCATAACACTAATACTAAACCAGACAAGGACAATTCAAAAAGGAAGAGAAAACCACAGGTCTATAACTTTAATGAATATAGACACAAAAATGATGAACACAATACTAGCAAACTGAATCCAATAGCACATTTAAAAGATGATTTACTACAATCAAGAAAGATTCATCTCTATATACTTCTAATAAAAAAATAAAAATAAAAGCTTATACATGAAAACATAAAAAAAGTAGGATTCATCCTAGGGATTCAAGAATAGTTTGATATATACAAATCAATAAACATGACATGCCATATCAACAGAACAAAGGACAAAATCCACATGGTCATCTTAGTTATTGCAGAAAAGTCATTCAATAAAAGTTAACATGTCTTCATGATAGAAATGCCAAAATATATGTCTATGAGGAACATAACTCAACATAAAAGGCCATTTATAGTAAGCGAACAGGTAAAACTATATTGATTGTAGAAATCTGAAAACTTTTGAGATCTGGAACAGGACAAAAATGCCCAGTTTCACCAACTTTACTAAACACAATGCTAGACATTCTAGCCAGAGGCAAGAGAAAAAGAAATAATAAGCATTCAAATTACAAAGACAATCAGTTGTTACTGTCTGTGGATGACATGATCTCCTATATTTAAAAAAAATCCTTATCTTTACCAAAAATGTATGAAAACTAGTAAATGAATTTGGAAAATTTGCAGGATACAAAATTAGCATGCAAGAATCAGTAGCATTTTGTCAAAAGCAGGTGATCTGTAATAGAATTCAAGACAGTTACCCCAATTATAGTAAGTACAAAAAAACCTGTGAATAAATATAAGCAAAGTGGTGTAAAAATCTACAATGAAAATTATAATACAATGATAAAAGAACTTGAAGAGGGCTCTAAAAATTATAAAAGATCCCATACATGATAAAAATGGATATTTTTTAAGTATCCATACTACCCAAAACAATTTTCAGGGAGTTTTTATCATGTGATCTTATGGGGAGCTCATTTTATAATGAAAGCTGAAGCTGAAGGTTTGAGGAGAATGCCATGAAGTAATTGTCTAGGTTAGAAGAAGTTAATGGTCTAAGCAAAGACAATAGGATTGCTTCACAGTTTCACTAGCTCACTTCCTATTAGTAATCAGGAATTTAAACTGATTAAATGAAACCAGTTAATGCAGTTGTCACTTTTTCAAGCCATGGAAAGCACAAGAAAGTAGAGGAATTAGTCAAAATTGTGATTTTAACTAAGTTAATATGAAGAAGTCAGAAAGGGGAAAGTATTATACACCGGGACAATAATGACCTTAGCCCTTGAGATTAGTGTTCTGCTCTTTTAGTTGCTGTGTCTGTGTGACAGTTCAACCATGTGTCAGAATCAATAGAACTTAATTATTTGTCAAAATTGTCTTTAACTAAGGTCTAGAAATATGCATCCTTAAAACTCTTTAGCTATTTTGTTCAGGCCAAACTTAAAATTTTCAAAATAGAGTAGTCATGACTCCCAAATTTATTACCCTCTCACTCAATCATTCTCTTATTTGTATAACTTTTCCCTTGGGTGATTCTATACTTGATAAATTGCTTTCCTGGAAAAAGTAGAGTATTTATTCTAAGTACTTGGATACAACAAATAAAACAAACTGAGTTAAAAGTATACATGACTGCAATAGAGAAATCTGTCAAAGAGTATATACATCTCAGAGTGCTGCCTAGAGGGAAAAATAGTCCTATCAAATAACTTTAGGTAGAGGGGTTCTGAAAGAATCCCAAAACAAGCGTTTAGGAGAAAAGGCAAGTTGGAAAATGTTGACTATTTAAAAAGTAGCAGAAGCTTCATTCTTTGTGGTAGGCTTACACTAAAATCTGATAATTTCTGAATAAGAGAAGCAGTTGAAAGGTTATATATAATGCAAATGTGGAAGAAATCTATTAAATATAATATGATTGTGAGGATCTCTATAATGGCTTTGCAAAGAGTCGTAATTTTAACATAGGTTACAAATACAAAAAGAATTGCTTCCCTCATGGAAGGAGTTGCAGGCTAAAATAATTACAGAATACATACTGGTTATGACCCCAGAAACTCCCCTACTATTACTGCTAGCAAATAAAGCTTTAATGAGCACTAACTGGGAAACAGAAACAATGCTGCGGTACTTAGTTCTCCCAAGCACACCATTAGGTAATACAATTATTGTCACTTTATCTATAATTAAGAAATAGGTACATAAAGAAATTCACTAAATTATATACAGTTTAATGCTAATAAAATTGGTGGATGTATAACTCCAAAATCTATGCTTAAGCTAATGTGGTTTTTTTAGCTCTCCAAATAGATTTGCACTTGAAGAAAGGGAAACATTTTTTACTAAACTTTCCATTTCCCTTTGCGTTTATTTTTGTGCTTAACTTGTCACTATTCAGCAAAATAATTTCCTTATATTTAAATGTATCCTTTCCTAAATCAAGAAGCATATAAGCAAGGCTTTGTATTCTAACATAAAAGAATTTTGGAAATCATTAGTTTGTCACAAGTATATGACATTCTTAAATCCTCTTTATAATAATCTGAATGAAAATTTGGGCACTGAGCAGAACACATCTGAGGCAAGCTGTGTACATATTATTTAATGGAGTAGTCTACATTGTGAATGTTCCCAAAGGCTTATGTTCTAAGGATTTTTTCCACGGGATGAGATTATTGGAGGGTTTTGAACTTTTACAATCTGAAGCCTAATTGAAGGTCATTAGGCTATTGGGGCATGACTTTGAAGGGGACGATGGGATGGATCCCAGCTCCCTCCTTACTCTCATTTGCTTCCTGGCAATGATGTGAGCAGTTTTACTATGCCATACACTCGTACTATGATTTTCTGCCTCACATCGGCCAAAAACAACGGGGTCAATCAACTTCATTTGAAATCTCCAAAACAATAAACCACACACAACTTTTCTCTTTAAAAGTTCATAATTTAGGAGGATTATTTTAACTAATAAAAATCTGACAAACACAAATAGCATAAAATTTTAAAAAATAGGCTTAACTTTCTTCATAGTATGGACTTCCAAACATAATTTCAAACATAAATATACCTTCCAAAAGTAAGAAAACTAAGAGTCAGACAGCATGCATTCCTATTGAGTTGAAGATTATCTGTTTCTCAAACTTAGTTTTACACAAGTTGAACGATTTGAGAACTTTTTCATGTGTCCAGAGTTGAAAACATTAAAAGGAACATAAAAAATGCAAAGCTTTCTTATATTTATATTTATGATTTAATTAAAATTATGGATTCAACATTTCACCTGAAGTAATATGATATTCACTAAGACTTCTACTACATGACTATGTTGTTACACTTTCTGCAGACTATAGATTGGACAAAAGGTCAAAAATGCAAAAATAGGTTTTGATAAAATAAAATATAACTCAAGAACCTGGTTGTCTAGAAAAATTTAAAAATGAAGCTCTATTTTATGATAAAAGAATAATATAAGAATTTATAAGGATTGACCCAACATGAACATATGGTATTATCCAAAATTTTGGGTGTATTTATCTTTTGGCCTTTCTGTGATCAATGATAGTCAGTGAAAGAGTGTATCTTTATTATAGAAATCACAAACAGAATCACAATACTAGTTATTGAATACTTAGTAAATGAAATGACACTTGCAAAGACTATTTATGTATGCCTTTGTTTGCTTATTTCTTCCTCAAGAGAAACAAAAAATAACAATAAGTGCATGACAATATTCTCTGTCTCTGCATCCTGACCATGACAGGACTTAGTGGTTTTCCCCCACTGGGCCCTTCCCACATAAAGAGCTGCCAGAGCAATGGTTTTGGCTATGAGACATCTGAAATTGGGAACCCTAAACATCCATTCCTCTAAGTTGTTCTTGTCAGGTATTTTGTTCACAGTGATGAAAAAGCTGACTAAAACATGGGATTATTGCAGTGACTCACCTGACCATGTGGTTAAGAACACATTAAAGGTGGTGTGTAGCAGAAATTTTGAAAAGTTTAGTGAGGCAAATTGGTAAAGCTTTAGAATGTGGTAAACGGAGCGTAATGGGCGATTTTGTTGGGAATGCCAAAGATCAGAGTGCTGATCTTAATAAAAATAACAGCATTGACTTTTTATGTTAATTTATTTTGTCAGTTATGTTTATTGACAAATTCACTTGAGTCATAAATTTCTCTTCTTATAGTATTTGAATAAACCATGCATTTGAGAATAGTGAATTAGTATTTTCTTAGTAGTATTTAGGTTTGGAGTGAATTGATATTAAATTGATAAATAATTGTAGGTCTTTAAAGTCTTTTGAATTGAATCAAGAGATTATAATTTCTTTCTCTCAAATGCAGTTTCTATATCCAATATAATAAATAGCTATCCTTCAGGCTATCTGAAGAGAGCTCCCCTTCTTTAAATGTATAACTACCAGCATTATATATTATAACACAAATTCCCTTCTGCCTTTTCTTGTTGATAAAATTAGATGTCAGTGTCCTTTTGAAATTTTACTTTTATTGCTTTTACTAGTTCAAATAGTTAATAAAATGAATATATTATTTCTTGGAAATTACAAAGCAATTTTCATGACTTGCTTAAATTGTCATTGTGTATGTTAAAAAGCATTAACTTATTAACTCATTGTTCAATAGTAAGAGTTTTTAATTTTAGAAAATAAATTCCTTGGTTTACAAAGAGCAGTGAGATCTAGTAATTGGGATGTAACCTTAGCATTTAGGTTTTGAATCTTCTTATTTTTGCAGGGGAAAATTAGATATAATTTAAATATAAAATACAAAATGCTATTGATATAATTTCAACCTATAATTATTTTAATTATATAAATTAGTAATTATCATATCTACTACAAAATGTCCTTAACATATATTAGCACTCTATTAATCTACTCTGACATATGGTGACAAAAATTACCATAGTGAGCTAAAATCAGTGTTAAAACCATATTGTAAGCATATTTTTATCAGTTAAAATTTATTAGATTTTTCTTTTTTTTCTTGTAATTTTTTTAAGGGAGAGAGAGTATGTCTGAGACCAAGAGAGAAATAGAGAATCATTTTTATTTATTATTTTCAAATTATTTTAGTTTTTCCAACAGTTAGTTGTGTATGTGGTGCTGGGGTTCAAACCCAGGTCCTCACATACACCAGGCAAGCTCTCTATCATTGAGACATTGCCCCAGCCCAAGTTTTTCTTTTATATAAAATTATGTAAAAATATTTGTGTTGTAGAACTGCTTAACATTATACAATATTATAATTATATAAATACAATTTTAATTTTTTAAAATTCCCTTTTAAAGGCTCATACAAAAATTTTCTAATTACACTTTGAAGGAGTGTCTTGCAACCATTTGTTTAAGAATGTAGGGCTGGAAATATAGATCAGTGGAAGAGTATTTAGGTAGCATGCATGAGGACTTGGGGGCCATCCTCAGCCCTTGTTTTAGTCAGTTTTTACTTCTCTGTGACCAAAAGACCTGAGAATAGCAATTAAGCAGAGAACTCTACTCACCAGGGACAAAAAATAAACCCCAAAAGGCATGTGTCTAGTGACCCATCTCCTCTGACCACACCCTACCTGCCTACACTTACTACCCAGTTAATCCATATCAGTGGATTAATCCAGTGATCATACCACACCTCATAATCTGATTATTTCACCTCTGAACATTTTCCATTGTCCCACACATGAAATTTTGGTGGACACCACTTACCAAAATCATAATAGCAATCCAAAATAATTTAAAAACTTTTGAAAACCCTAAACAAGTGTGATAAGATTTATTATCCTTGTATATTTACTTTCTAATATAATGGGAATTAGTGGAAACTTCTAATAAGCTAAATTAGATTTTTTCCCCACTAAGACCGAGAGTGAACCAACAAAAATGTGTTTATGAGACCTGAATCAAATGCCCAAATTCTAGTCTTGGCTCTGTCAATTGTTGATGTAACTCTGGGAAGTCTATTTAACCTCTTTAAACAAGAGTTTCCTCAAAGACAAGATGGAGATTAAAATATTTCAGTATAGGACTTATAGTGTTGTAAGGATTAATAAACATATATTTCTCAACAATAACTTATTTTTATCATTACTATTAATTAATATTTAATTGTGAGACATATTCCATTCTAAATGTTGTGTGCCTTTGAAGAACTTTGGGGGAAATTTAGTCAGTATTATCTTTCCATTGATACTGTAACAATTTACTACAGATTTAATTGCCTACAATAGCATAAATTAATTATCTTAAAGATCTGTATGTTGAAAGTCTGATGAAATTCTCATCAATTGATAAGGAAATTTCAACAGACAATGTTCTTTCTGGAAGTACTATGCAGAATCTGTATCCTTGCTTTTTGCAGGTAATGGCCACTTCTACCGTCAAAACCCTCAAGGTCTGATGAAGTCTTTGTATTAGTCAGGGTTGTCTACAGAGAAGCAAAATCAACAGGGTATAAATGTTAGATTACTTATGCAACCAGAGGCTAGATAATCCCACGGTGGCCACATTCGAAGAATGGACTTGCATCTGCTGTTGCTTTCTCATCCTTCTTTCTTTTATTTCATCCAAATCTCCAACCCATTGGAGGGTGCTACCCACACTTAGGGTGGGTCTTCACTTTGGTTCATCATATCACATGCCAATCATTCCTAGAAACACTCTCATTGACACACTAAGAAAATTCAGTTCTAGGTGCCTCTTAGTCTTAGAGGCATCTTAATCTAATCAAGTTTGCAGTTCGGATTGCCCATTACATTCTCTCACATTTCATCCCTAGACACTGACATGCACTTACCACTTTACTTATACCCTGATGAGCTTGTGATTACTTTGAGTCCACCTGGATGATTCAAAGTGATCTGCCTATTTTAAAGTCAAATTACTATCAACCTTAATTTTGTTTGCAAACATAATTCTGCCTTGCCATGTAATATTACATATTTATAGGTTCTAGAGATTAGGATATATAGCAATATGAGGTTTTATTTAGGTGATAGATTAATTTTTCTTTCCACAACACGTGTCATGGACAAATTATTTAGTGGAGTTCAACCTAAGTCAATTATAGCTTCTTAAGCGATTTAAAAGAAAAGTGGATTTGGGGAGTGATTTTTAACAGAGAAAATAACTCAAGATATATTCAGTGAATCTCCATCAAGAAAAATTGATCTTTGAATACAATCTATTTCTTATCATGCAATTGCTTAGTAAATACTCAGAGCTTAAGGATATAAATTTTTTTCAATTTACTAACATAGTTTTCTTGCTTTCATTACATTCATCTTAATGTTTTATTGCAATATCCCATTGTGGTTTAAATATAAAGTGTCCTCAGTAAAAATTTCATGTATTACAATCATGAAATCTAATGTAGCAATGTTCAGGGGTGAAAGGATTAGATTATGAGAGCTTTAACCATATCATTGGATTATATGTTTGATGGATTGTTAATTTGAAAGGACTACTGCACTTGCTGGTAACTGTAGGCAGATGGGATACAGTTGTAGGAAGTAGGTCATATTTAGGGATCATCTTTTGTCCTTGTTTCCTCTCTATCTCTTTCTCAATGCTTCCTTACTCCCATGAGCTGAGATGCTTCCCTCTTCTATTCTCTTCCACCATGATGTCTTGCCTCACCTCAAGCCAAGATCAATGAAGTTGACTCACAATGGGCTGAGATCTTAGAAACTGTGAGCCCAAATAACTTTTTCCTACTCAAAGTTGTTCTTGTCACATATTTTGTTCATAAACATTTGTGAGCAAAGACTCTATAACAATTTACCTTTCTATCAACTTGATCAAACACAGCCTCATACACAATAGGCATGGAATGTGTGAAGATAGGAAAGGTTAATGCACTGATCAGGAATTCTCAAGAGACATGTTTGGGAATAAACTTCATACTGTGGCATCTGGGGTTTCATCAATGCAAAAATAAATAAATTAAATAATAAATATTTGAATCACAGAAAAAGAAAGTGCTTTGCAAAAAAACAACAAAAAATGGGTATCTAATATTTTTGGTAGAAAACCAAGCAAAAGTATAATTAATTAATGAAATTAAGGGATTGGAGGTTAAAACATAAAGTTGTTCAAAAATTTCCATATAGTAAACTACTACAGAAATGACATGGTACAATTTATAAGGATTGAATTTTTTTCAATTGATTGTGCCATTTAGGGCCATTTAGTGTATTACTACCAGATAATGTTGAATTGAATCATGGATGGAGAAGAAAACATAAGTAGAAAGAGAGGCGAAAGAAAAAACACAGTAGTGGTGTTGCTCTTATTTTGTCTTAAAATAATTGTACAAATTTATTTGGTGCGGTGTGTATGACACACACATATAATGAAATCAGAGTAATTACCATGTACATGATGTCAAAGAATTATCATTTCTCATTGGTGAAACATTCAAAAGTCTCTCCTCTATTTTTAACTATATAATACATTATTACTAACTATATTATACCTGAGGTGCAGTAGAACACCAGAATTTATTTCATCTATATAACTATAATTTTGTACCCATGAATCTCTTTGAATTTATTCCATTCCTCCATCCTTGCCAGCTTCTGATAATTATTCTGCTTTTTTCTTCTAGGGATTGAATTTTTTGATTTCATATATGAGTGAGATTGCATGGCATTTACCTTTCTGCTTGAGGCTTATTTCTCTTAACATAATGGCCTACAGTTCCATCTGTGTTACAGTGAATGAAAAGTTTTCATTCTTTTTAGGGCTGAATAGTACTCTGTTTTGTATGCATATCATACTTTATTTATGTACTCATCAATTGATAAGCACCTAGGTTGTTTCCTTGTTTTATTACTTACAATAAACATGGGAGTGCAGAATCTCTTTCACATACTGACTTCATTTTCTTTTTATAAATACCCAGTAGTGGAATTGATGGGACATGGTATTCACATTTTTAATTTGGGGGAAGAAGTTCCATACTGTTTTCTTTCCATTCCCACAGTGTTTAAGTATTGCCTTTTGTCCACATCTTCTCTAATACTTATTACCTTTGTCTTTTTAATAAAAACTATTTTCACTGTAGTGAAGTGATATCTCCTCATGATTTTGATTTACATTTTCAGAATGGTTAGTAATGTAAGACATTCTTTACATATTTTTGGTCATTTGTGTGCTTACTTCTGAGAAATGACTATACAGGTTTTCTGTCAATTTTTATTTGTACTATTTGACCAGTGGATCAGACTAAACAGATCAGAAATAAATCTATACATCCACAGACAACCGATTTTTGACCATGGTAACAAGAACACACACTATGGAAAGGACAGTCTCTAAAATAAATGGTGCTCAGATATTTATATGCTGAAAAAAGAAATGAGACCTTTGGTCGCCGTTTGCAAAAATCAACATGAAACTATTAACAATAAAACTCAAGGAGAAAACTTTTATAGCATTGGATGGGACAAGTATTTTTTTTAAGAAAAGAACCTAAAAACTCATGCAACAAATAGACAGAAGGAATTAAAGACAACTGAAAACATTCCCCATAACAAAGGATATATACTTAACAGATTAAAGAGACAATGTTCAGAATGAGAGAAAATACATGAAAGTTTAACATCTAATAGGGTGTTAATATCCAGAATATATAAGGAATTCTAAAAACTCAATACCAAAAAAAAAGAAAATATCAGAGACAGTAGTGTTTTTTAAAAATCTATGTACACTTTTTCAGATATACATAGATGTACACTTTTGCTTTGTTTAAGTTTTAAATGTCATTTAGAAAGGAATCTTACATCTGTTATGACGGGAAATACAGCAGAGTCAAGAGACTTGGGTGTGGATGATGTAAGGGAGATTCTGGTTAAGGATCAGGGGCATTTCATATTGTTACTACATATGTCTTTATGATTGTACAAAAACACAACTCCTCAATAGAACTTAAAAAAAAGAAAGGACATTCATTCAGGGGTTTACATTTCTGGAGGAATTTCTCCATTGTTTTACTTATTAAAACTGTGCATGAACATATATGTGTATGTAAGTATATTGACTTATTTACCTAGCTGTCATATACGTATTTATTGATTATAAGTATCTTTGATTTATTTGGTATGTTTAATTTAATTTAGTTTGCTTGTAGACAGTGTCTAATGAGGTCTTGTTTACTTTTCCCTACTCAGCAATTTCTTCATTTTAATTATGCTTAGATACTTTCAGTTATTATAATTACAAATGTAGTGGATTTAAAATCTTACCATGTTGTTTTATTATCTGTTTCTTTATTCCTTTTATTCTCCTGTTCATTTTCTTTTTTGTGTAATTGCGTTTTTATTATAATTTTGTTTTAACTGTACTGTTGATTTCTTGTTATTCTCCTTTTTAACTTTTTTCTAGACATTATTGAAATATTAAGGAAATGCATAATGCAAAATTGCTTCAAATAACAACACTTTACTTGTTATATAAATTTCTTAAAGTAGTATATTCTTTAATCATTCCTGTCATCCACTTTTATAGTTTTCTTGTATGTTTTGTGTTTACATATACTAGAAGCAAACAATACACTTCTAATCTTCAGGCAGCCAAATAAATTTAAGATAGTTCAAAAGTTTTTAAATGCGCATTTTACATTTATCTTTTCATATGACTCCAGTTTTGTTTTTGTGTTCATTTTTTGTGTTGCCATCACTTATCACATTCTTTCTGACTAAAGAATTCTTTTTTTATTTTTCATGTGGACAAGACTTGTCTTGCTTATTTTTAATTCTTCAATGTCGAGAGAGCTAACTTTCTGCTTACTGGCGTTTTCATTTTTATCTATGAATTGTTGAAGTCATGGTGGGGTCATGAGAATTGTCCAGTTGGGATATTGCACAGAAGACAACAGTCTTTCTTGAGAAATACAAATTAAATTTTATGGGTCCTGAAAAGTGGTGCTTTCAAGTTACGGTGATTTGTTCACCAAGGGTGTTGTTTGAAAGGAGGAAAAGTCTGGAGGAGTAGATATATATGTTGTAGTCAAACTAAACGAGCTCTCAGGTCCTCACATACTGCACATTTGTGGACAGCCTCCCAGGCAAGATCTATAATATGACTGTATTGGGTAATAATATAAATGAAGCCTAATTTCAAGCTTTCTTAGGGCACTTAGTGACAGGAATTTTTTCATAGCTCCTATAGATATGGATATCCCTCCAAGTCCATTTACTAAAGTAGTTTGGGCATCTTCAAGAAATCAAAAAGGAATATGGCACAATCTAATGTTGAATCCATGGAACTACATTGAGATAGTATTTCATGTGGTTTCCAACAGATATCAAGTATTATTATGTTAATCTCAAAAAAATTAAAATATCCAGTGGACTCCATGTGCTTACTGTAGCTGTCTGGGACCTTTTGCAGCAGATCTTATTGTGATGCACGTAAGCCTTTCCTGGGGGCTGTGTGCCCTCAGATATATTGCTAGACTTTCCTCTGCTCTGTTCAGTCTTGTAGGAGGGCAGACTCTTACAGGCTCCCTGATCAATAGACTTTCAGCTAGGTAAAATGGACTGTCGACTTTGGCATGGGCCAGAGTAGAGGGGAAACTGCTCACTCTCTGCTCTTACAACATTTCTGGCAGCAGCTGAGTCTTCTCTGTAACTCCAGCTCCTCTGGAAAGCCTAATATGGCCTTATCTTCCACTGGGGGACCTAGACCATTAGGTTTTTAACACTGCCTCCTCCTGATGTCTTCTAGATGCCAGTGTGTCAGCCTCTAACAGTGCTCTGGTTACAGGTTGAATTGTGATCACCAAAAAGATACATTGAGATCCTAACCCCCAACAAACAAACAAACAAACAAACTAGAAAACCTTTTATTCCTGCTTTTGTAATGTACTGGTTTAGTTTATAGAATTTTGTATTGACAGTCTTTCTGTGGTTGTTACTTTTAGTTCTTAAAAGGTGTTAATCCATAATATTTTGGCTGTTTTAGTTTCTGATGTCTC
>PVKS010043599.1:0-14768 GCA_004027875.1 Aplodontia rufa | reverse complement strand
GGTGAATCAACTCTTTCCTAACTCCTACTCTCATGAGTACTGCAGGAGCAAATTATACCTCTCCACAGATGTATGTTTTTGTTTTTTTAAAATCTGAGTTAGCCCCTTAACAATTTTCATCAATCCTTTCACTGTATGGCCAGCCATTTCAAAAGTTTATCACCCACTCAAGCCACACAATTCTGTCTTTTATTCTTGGTGCACCTCCTATTTTAACAAGAAAATTGAGGTCATTGTGTGGAAGCTATTTGTGAATCCATGCAATTCCCTTTGGCATCAAATAGCTACATCTATAAACATTCTTCTTTTCTTTCCTCCAATCTCCAAGAAGGATCAGGGTCCTTCCTGCTATTCAGGCAAAGCCTGTGTTTGAATTGATTCTCTCTGACGGAGGCTGAGACCTTTTGCCATTAATCATCTCCTTTTGTTCATTATCTTCACCTTTTTCCTCTTTGCTGATTCTTTCTCTTCAGCCTATGTAAGTTCTTCCCAGAAAATAAATCAACAAACAAAAAAGGAACTGATCTCTCTTTCACTTGGTCTCACCACCACTACCATCCAATTTCTCTCCTCCCCAGCTCATTCAAACTCTCCATAACAGCAGTCTACGTTCATTATCCCCAGTTTCTAAGAATCACTCACTCCTCAGCACAGTGTGATCTGATTCCTGACCCTATTAACAGAGCATGCTTTCTCTAAAGGCACAGATGACCCACAGCCCTTATCTTGACTGGCTTTCCCAAGGGTATTTGACACTGTTAACTACATTTTTTTCCCCACTTCCTGGGCTGTTGCTACAAACTTCCTTCTTGCTTTCTCTCACATCATGTAGAACTTTTCTGTAAACGCCCCTTTCATAGACTCTTCAATCTCAATTCTTCCTTTCAGAAAGTCATGAAACACAAACTCAAAACTAGTAGATGGCTACAAATACAAATGAGTTAAGTTAGCCAAAGGGAAGCAGTGAATGCTGTAGAAGTCAAAGAACTTGCCCACAAAAGTTCTTGACATTTTACTCCTACTCAAATGATGGTGGTCTCTGGAGAGCCGTCCTCAGCTTGTTGCTCTGCGATCCTCCCTGCCTTCCCCAATCAAGCAAAGCTACTCTTAGGACGTTGTTAATGGCACAGAACCTTCTTCTTTGGTTAATTACAGAATTGCACATTATACATACTCGCCTACAGGATTTCAGTGCCTAACAAGGGCACACAAACAAATAAAATCAACAGAGCAATGACATAGAGTTCCATAGCTTAGTATATAATATTATTGCATATTGTACATGTAATAATAAAATATAACAAAGAAAGAATCATGAGTTGTTGAGGCAGGCCTCCAAGTTTATGAAAACACCCAAGTATACATATTAAGTTTGTGTCTGATAAAGATACATAGAGCATAAAGAGAAGATGGAAGAACTATGGTTATTGAATAGATGGTGCTAGAGGAATTTTTTAACTATTGGGGAAAATTTTGATCTGTATAGCACACAATATCACTTTTTTTTAAAAAAGAGAGAGGAACAGTGAGAGAGAGGAAGAAAGAGAGAATCAAGTTTTAGTTTTTCATCTGGTTTTGTTGCTCCAACACTTTGTTGTGTACATGGTGCTGGGGTTTGAACCCATGTTCTCGTGCATCCCAGGCAAGCACTGTAATCGCTGAGCCACAGCTCCAGCCCCACAATATTAAATTTTAAGTAAATATTTAAAGTAAAATTTAAAACAATACTTAAAGCTTACAGATATGCATGTGACTTTTGCCTAGGAAAACATTTAAGTAATGCAAGAAAGCAAAGAAAAATGAAAAGTCATCTTTTTCATTTTTAAACTTAAAAGCCATAAAGTTACTCTTCTTGGTGTATTGTATGAGATTTGACGATTGTTTAGAATCATGTACCTTCACTATCATCAAAATACAGAATGGTTACATCACGCTCTATATTCCTTGCAGGTAGCTACCCTTCTCAATTTCTCATCTCCATCCCAGGCAACCAGTATGTTCTAGGCAACTGTTGCTTTGCCTTTCCAAGAATATCGTATCAATGGAAACAGAAAATGTAGTCCTGCATATGGCCTCTTTCACTGGTATAATATATTTAGGATTCATTCGTGCTGTTGCGTGTATGGATAGATTGTTACTTATTGTTGCTAAATAGTATTCCACGGTGTAGATGTACCACAGTTTATCCACTCACCCGTTGAAGTGTTTTTGAGTTCTTTAGTTTTTGGAATTTTGAATGAAGTTCCTATAAACATCTATGTGGAAGCATTTGTGAGAACAAAAGTCTTCATCATGAGCAAATACTGTAGAATTGTGTTAACGCATGGCAAGTTACCATAAAACTGTTTTCCAAATGGCTTATACCATTCTACGTTTCAACCAGCAACATGTGGGCATTCCCATCCCTCTCCATGCTCACCAGCATTTGCTATTGTAAGTTGTTATTTATTTTATTTTAGCCATTCCAATTAGCATTATGGCTTTATTTTACATTTCCTCAGTGAATAGTGATATCATGCATCTTTCTGTATGGTTGATCACCATCTGTATTTTCTCTTTTGTGAAGTGTTCAAATATTTTGCCCAAATTTTATTATGCTGCCTTCTATTCTTGAGTTTTGAGAGTATTTTTAAATTAACATTCAGGATAAAAGTCTTTCGGGAAATATGCACATTGCAGTTATTTTCTTTGTGCTTCATTCTTATTTTTTAATTTTCTTAACCTTAATTTTGACAGTGTTTTTAAACTTCATTTAGTTATATTAACCAATTTTTTCCTTCAGATTATGGTTTTGATGTTACATCTGTATGTTCTTTGGCTAAACCAAGGTCATATTTTCTTTCTTTCTTCCTTTCTTTCTTTCTTTCTTTTTTTTAAAGAGAAAGAGAGAGAGAGAGGTAGAGAGAAACAATTTTTATTTAGTTTTTCATGTGGCCTTCGTTGCTCCAAGACATCATTGCGTACATGGTGCTGGGGTTTGAACTCGGGTACTTGCGCATTCCAGGCAAGCGCTGTAACCATTGAGCCGCTGCTCCAGCCCCCCCCCATCATATTTTTAATAGTATTTCTCCTAATTTTATATTTTACATTTAGGTATATGTCTTATTTTGAGTTCTTTTGAACCCAGTGGCACTTAACCACATCCTCAGCTTTTTTGTTATTATTTTTTTTTAATTGTGAGACTGGGTCTCACTAAGTTACTTAGGGCTTTGCTAAGTTGCTGAGGCTGGCTTTGAACTTATCTTAGCCTCCCAGGTCACTGGGATCACAGGCATGTACCACCATGCCCAAAGAGTTATTTCTTGTATAAAGTGAAAGATTGAGGTTCAATACTTTTTATGCAAATTTCCAATTGATCCATCATCATTGATTAAAATAATTATCCTTTTCTCCATTAAATTGTCTTAAAATCCTTGTCCAAAAATTCGATTTATTTTATGTGTGTGGATATATTTCTGGCTTCTCCATTTGTCCCTGGTTTTCATCATCACACTATTTGATTACTATAATTCTACAGTAAATCTTGAAATCAGATAGAATGAATCCTTTTTATAGAATTGCTTAGTATTCTAATTTCTTTGCCTCGCCTTGTCGATTTTAGAGTCAGCTTATTGATATCTGTAAAAATTCAGCTGGGATTTTGATTGGAAAATTCTGTTATGTATATTAGCAAACAAAATGAATTTAATCTGAAAAAGATAAAACATTTTTAAAAATATTCACTGCATATATATGATATAAATGGCCAATAATATTAAAATACAGAGAATTGTTAGATGTCATTTTTTTAAACTATGAATGTCATTAGAATAATTGACAACACCTTGTGGGAACATTTTACCAAACAAGCCCTAATGATCTGGAACTTAAAAAATGAAAGGCTCAGCATAACTAGCAATTAGACATTTGCTATATAATGGTCATACAAGCATATAAAATGTTATTACTTCCTAGAGCTTCTGATCAACCCGTTGTGTCAGCACATGCTTGTAGTCTGAATGTAAAAGAAGTACAGTAAAAATAAAGATGAGAAGGGACAGGGTAGGAAGTTTCAAGGAGAAGGGATTAGGAGGTTTCTCAGTGGATACCATATACCTACCATCTGCCCATTAAGATGGATCATACTCAATGGCATGAATTACTATACCAAATGAATGAAGAAGGCATCTGTAGGAAGTTTTAGAAGACTTATTTGAGAAGTTCAGTTATATCTCTCAATCACTTCCAACTACTAATATGATTAAAAGGTCAGAAGTTTAAACTAGAGAGAATTGCACTCAAATATCTTTGATTAATTATTACAGAGCAAATGATTCCTATTTTAAATTATGTGATAGTTCCAGTTATCTGTAACTCAAGAAAAAGAAATGCAAGAAAAAATATCTAGAAAATTCAACTTTATGCTTTGTATAAGGATAAATGAATACACAAATAATTAAGTATGTATAAAGTATATATTTTAATGTTTTTGGAGTAGAGTTGAAAGTTATGTGTGACTATACTAATAAAATGATTGGAAAGGATTTAGTTTTTTGCCATTTTATTTAATTTTTTATTGGCAAATTAATGTTGTACATAATAATGGGATTGGTTGTTACATAGTCATACATGCACACAGTATAAAAACATAATTTGACCAATATCCCACTTAAACACACCCTCTCTCCTCCTGTTGTATGGTTCCTTCCTTGTGCTGACAGGTGCAGAATATTGTTTTTTCCTCCCCACATAACTTCACTTTCTTCCCTCCTGTCCTTCTTCTGCTTTCCCTGTCTCCTACCTCTACTCTACTAGACTTCATTTAGTTCATCTATTAATTTGTAATCAAATAGTTCTGTATGTAATCTTGACCTTCTCTATCCCTTTCCTTTATTTTACACAAGTGAGAAAAAATATACAACTTCTGAGTTTGGCTGATTTCATTTAGTATGATATTCGCCTTTTCCATCCATTTGCCAGTGAATGCCATAATTTCATTCTTTCTAAATGCTGAGTAGAACTCCACTGTACGTATGTTCCACAATTTCTTAATCCGGTCTTCTAGTGATTGGCATCTGGTCTGATTCCATAATCCAGTTGTTGTGAATTGTGCTGCTATAAGCAGTGGCTGTGTTGATTGTAGTATGTTGATTTTAAATCCTTTGGGAAGATACCCAGGAATGGGATAGCTGGGTCATATGGTGGTTCCATCTGTAGTTTCTTGAGGAAACTCTGTACTGCTTTCCGGAATGACTGTACTAGTCCGCAGTCCCACCAACAATGTAGAAGTGTTCCTTTGTCCCCATACATTGCCAGCATTTATTATTGTTTGTGAATTTGATCTTTGTCATTGTACTGGAGATGTTGAACAATTTTTACTATATTTATTGGCCATGTGTGCTTCTTCTATTGAGAAACTTCTGTTAGTTCTTTTGCTCATTTATTGATTGGGTTATTTTTGAGTGCTTTTTTTTTTTAGTTCTTTGTATATTCCTGTTATTAGTCCCCTATCTACGGGGGAGCTGGCTAAGATTTTCTACTATTCTGTTGGCTCTCTCTTCACAGTCTTAGTTATTTAGACAGCAGGTAAAGAAATGATTAATATATATAATATATATATATATATATATATATATATATTTAAGAGAGAGGGACAGTGAGAGAGAGAAAGACAAAATCAATTTTATTTATTTATTCATGTGGCTTTCATTGCTCTGGACTTCGTTGTGTACATGGTGCCGGGGTTTGAGCTTGCATACTCACACATGCTGGGCAAGCGGCGTAATCACTGAGCCACCACTCCAACCTCCTTAGCTGCAGTCTTAATCATTTCCGTAGCTGTGTAGAATCTTTTTTAGTTTAATGGCATCCCATTTATGGATTCTAGGCTTTATTTCTTATACTTTGGATGTCTTATTAAGGAGACAGGTCCTCTAAAATATGGAGGGTTGATCTTATGTATTTTTTTTAAAGAGAGAGGGAAAGAGTGAGAGACAGTGAGAAAGAGAGAGAATCACTTTTATTTACTTTTTCATCTGATCTTTGTTTCTCTTAGTTGTGTACCTGGTACTGGGGTTTGAACCCAGGTCCTCACACATGCCAGATAAGTGCTCCAACAGCTGAGCCCCTGATCTTATGTTTTCTTCTAACAGGTGTAACGATAATGATTTTTGCTATCTATTTTAATGTTGTTTTTAGGGCAGAGTTGAGAGCTTATGTGTAACTATAATAATGAGAGGTGATTGGAAAGGATTTAGTTTCTAAAAAATATTTTATGGTGAAATTAGGATTCTTTCTTTGAGCTAAAAGTGATGTAATTCCAGTGACTTAGGAGGCTAAGGCAGGAGAATGAAAGTTTGTGATCAGCATGGGCCACTTAGTGAGACCCTGCCTCAAAATAATATAAAAAAGGGCTGGGGATGTATTTCTGCGGCACAGTACTTGCCCAGCATGAGTGAATGAGAAAAACCCTGAGTTTAATCTCCAGAACGAATAATAATAACAAAAGAAAAGAATTCTCTCTTGAAAATTTTTTTACTTATAAAATGTAATAGGAACATCTTTTCCAGCCATCTCTTTATTTTAAGCATTGCTGATCACACTTTAGTAGTTCATTTAAATTAAATTAAAAATAAATATCCAAAAATTTGTATTACTCTTGGACAATTCTGTCCTACTCTAAGGTATTCCTGAAAGAATGCTATCTTTATCTCAGTCATGTTTAATCTTTAAAGATCAAAAGAAGTGAATATATTGTATGAGAGATCTTATTAAGAAACATTTTTTTAAAGAGAGAGAGGGAGAGAGAGAGAAAGGAGAAAGAATCCATTTTATTTTTTTATGTGGTTTTTGTTTCTCCAACACTTAGTTCTGTATGTGGTGCTAGGGTTTGTACCTGAGTCCTTGCTCATGCCAGACAAATGCTTTAACCACTGAACCACTGCTCCAGCCCCAAGAAATATTTTTAAAATTAAGAAAACAATGAAATGGGCAGATAGAATATCATTTCCAGACACAAAAAATAATCTCTTAATTTTAAAGTACTTTTTTCTTGTAAATGATTTTTCAAAAAAAAGGATATACATTTTTAATGTATTTAAGAACTTTCCTCAACACAATTCTGATTTCCAATTGTTGACATCATATAATTATTTCTTTCACATCCAAAAGAAGTGATGTCTTCTACCTTTCTGTTAAATAGAAATCAGAAGTGTTGAGAAAATGACTGGTATTTTATGCCTTGTTTTATGTGTAGGTGTTTTATATTTTAGACCTCTAAAAATATGGCATATAGCATAGTTGTAACTACAGAATTACAATTAGAAAAACATCCTGACCCATATCCAAACTCTCTTTTCTAATTGTCACCGCATCTCAGACAAATGAAACCAGGATTCTGTCCTGAAATCCAGTCTCCCATTCATGCCATCCCCGTGGGAATTTCTTACTTGGCCATCTCTCTTTGACAATCTCACAAGGCCAAAGGGCAAAACGAAGTGCTAAGAGAGGCCAACCTGCTTCATGCTCATATTGTGTGCTCTGTGTTGAAACTTCCAGAGGTTTATTGATGCACTGGGACTAGAAAAATGAGAGCAGAAGCAATTTTCTCCGTGGCCTTCACCCTTCCTCACAGACTACAAGATAACCACTGTTATCAAAAGGACGCAGGAATTCTCCTTTTCTGTTTTTTTTTTTGTCAAGATGAAATAATGGATTTCTTTTTGCAACTCAAGTATGCTTTACTAGGTTAAATATAAATCTGAGCAGGATATTTCTTATATTAGGACAAATAGAATATTTCTATTTCTTTTCCTCTATTACTCTATGAATAATAAGACTATTGAAATGATTGTATAATTAAAGTCTTAGACCAAGTTGATAAGTATTGGATGTGATCAATGCCCAATGTATTTATGTATGGAAATGTCACAGTGAATCCCATTAATAAGCATAATTAATGTTAATAATAAAACGATGAACAGTTAAAATTTTTATGAGTAGACAAAATATAGAACAGTATATTTTATTGTTTTCTACATATCTTTCTTTTTAAGAGAGAAGGAGAGAGTGAGAGAGAGAGATAAAGAGAGTATCAATTTTATTTGTTTGTCCTTCTGGCTTTTGTTTCTCTGACACTTAGTTGTGTAGATGGTGCTGGGGTTCGAACCCAAGTGCTTGTGCTTGCCAGGCAAGCACTCCAACTGCTGAGCCACTACTCTAGTAGTCTACATATCTTTTGACGAAGGTTTGTGTTAAAAAAATCTGTGTAATATACAATGAATCCAGTATATAAGAGAAGATGAATTGGTCTCATAACTGTGTAGTTTGAAAAAAATGGAGAGAAAACAAAAATAACATACATATGATAAGATTTGTTATTTCATCAGTAATTGTATTCCTTTCTTTAATAAACAGTTCTGTGCCTTATAAAATCAAAAGTAGGACTAGACACACACACACACACATAAATTAAAATGAAAAATAAATAAAAGCTAAGTGTATTCCATTAGGACCAGGGCTGAAAACTGGCATCTTGAGAACTGATGATATGTTTTGTTTGGCAGGCAAAAGTTTTTATTTTTTTTAATTAAATTTGCTGAATTTCTACTATTTTCCATTTTCTTACTCTGTGTTAATACACATATCTTGTTCTGTCTGGCCCTGAAGTCATCTGAATTTGTTATCTCTGCTTTAGAAAGTTGTCATTGTGTGATTTCGAAAGCAACGAAATATGTAGAACTTGTTCTATTACGCGTTACTGATGGATGTGCAAATTACGTACAGTATTTTTGGAGAGTTGTTTGTCAATATTTATGCAAATATTCATTGCACTGAATCTTTCATTTCCCTAGGTAGTCTGCAGAAACAATCATCTCAGTGCATAAAGGAGGTCCACTGAATTTGAAGTCTACCAAACACCTACCAATAAGATGTTGATTTATTAAATTATAGTCAGTCCACATGTACGTAATATAAAATAATGAGGCAGTTCTAATATGCACTGACATGGAAAGGCATCAAGTTAACATTAGATTTTTAAAAGTACCAAAATGTTTTCATGTTTCCATGAATGATTTCATGTTATTAAAATAATTCCTTTGTGAATCCCAAACTGGTAAAGGTGATTATGGTTGATAGGTGGGATTATGGTGGATTTCTTGTATCTTAACCAATATTTTCATAACATTTTAATTTTTAAAACTAGTACATATAATACATAATAAAAATTTAAATATAGTCATCTGAAACTGGAATTTTCTATAAAAGATTATGTATATGTATGTATGTATATGAGATTTTAGTATTGACACAGAAAGAATAATATAGAGCAAACTATACATACTCAGTTTATATTTACCAAGTTTTTTTGTTTTCTTATTTAAATGAATACTGATGCTTTTTTAGAGATAAAGGTAAAATGTTAAAATCTGGTTCTTTCTTAGGAAGAAGAGAATCTTAAATATTGAGGTGAACATTTTTTATAGACATAAGAACAGAACACACTGACATTTCGTGAAAGGTTGTACGCTGGGGACCAGGTTTACTGTAAATGCATTAGTTATCTCTTCTTTTAGACCACCTCATAAAATTCTGTAATGATCTGTTTTGGAAGGAAAGCAAAACCATTTTCCTCCTGTTAGTGAGAAGAAAACCTTGTCATCTTATCCTTAATCACAAAGTACTCAGTGAGTTGCAAAATAAACTTGGCAAAATTTAGATGCCCTGTCCTTGTAGACCATTTGGTCTGCAAATGGACAGATGATATACAGGATGGCCTTTCTGTCACCCAGGATGGGATTGAGAATGAGGCAAGCCTGCGCATACAGAATGGAATTTGTGTGCTAGCCTTGGAAATTTTTATGTCTAGACTGATCACAGTGACAGGTTTATTGCCATGATGAGAAAGAATAAAAACCTTGCTGGCCTAGAGAGGAACTTGAAAATGAAGAAGGGATCACAGTCTGGAAAATGAGATCATGGCTTGTACCATTGTCATCATTATCAATAGCGAACATATATTGAGAATCTTCTAGAGGAAAGGCATTGAATTAAGTGCAGTAAGGCTGAAGTTATAAAATCCACATGAGAAGCTGACAGAATGATATACATTTACGATTGATTTAATGGTATATTTAGTCATTCCAGACATCACTAGAATTGGTAAGGTTTGGAAGTTCCTGCTTTCAATGAAAAAATGCACACAGAAATTTGTGTCCAAAATCAAGTTCCTTCAACCATGGACCCTTGGTTCTACTTTGAAATAATTTCCTTAGGTTAACACCAGAGAGAGAAAAGGCCATCTAGTTTTAAACTGTAGAGTATAGGCAAATTTCTATGCCAATAATATGCTTCCAACATTCATTTTTATTAAATTTGACCAAATAAGACATCTCAAACTTTCTATGCCTTTGTCAATATAAATGCAGTACTGTTTTATGTATTGTAGTCACATGTCAAATGGTAGTAGTTTTCTGGTTGTTGTAATGTTAGTGCAGGATAGGCAACCTCAGATTCATTTGACCTCAAATTATCCTTGCTTCTCTAGTTGTTATTAATCATGGTTACATAAGTTTCTTTAATTTTATCTGAGTATATTTTTCAGTTCTTCCATAAGCTTCAGTTGACTCAGGCTTCCATGGTATTTTCAAAATCTCAGCTGAATGTGGTTTTGCACTTTACCTGTCAACTAACATGCCAGAACCCAGTGACCGCATGAAAAGTCCACCTTTTCACTGAAACTATTGGTTCTATCAAGTAAACGTAAATAACGTCAATCTTTAAGATTTTTATATTTTTGTGGGTGGTTGTTGACTTTCCCTTTATGAAATCACTTCTTGAATTTCCAGAGGGCATGTTAAACCCGAGTCAAGCCCTCCAACTCAATGCAATGAACAGAAAAGTTCACAAGATTTTTTGAGCTTTGACTGCCATGAGGACACACTTGTGGCAGAATGTGCGTATCCTTTCAAAAGTGGTACATAATCATAACCTGCATAGGTAATTCCTTCATGTATGCTAGTTATTGAACGCATGAAATGTTATATTGGAGGAAAACACCATTTCAAAATTATTAAAATTTGTATCTACAGTTAAATAAAGATATAAGTAAAGTGAATTAATATTAAATTCTATTAAATAAGATCTGTTATAGGATGGTGCATTATTGCAATGGGCACAAACACTGTTTTCATAGTGTATCATGCGTTTGGTATTCAGGGAAGGGAAATTGAACACAGGACATATAGACCTTAAATGGGAAACTCTGCCTTCCCTTTTATTTACCCCTTCTCAGTGGACTCTCTAAAAGAACGATCCACAGCAGTCCAGATCTCTGTGCTTTTGTATCACTCTGTTGTCTCTACTGTCTAGGAAAGAAGATAGATCAACTTCTGCAAATGTCAGGAGAAAGAGCTGGTGGGTAACGTATGCTGCTGTTATGTCACATTCAACTTCCTGCTGTTTATTTCCTGTTTGTGGCACAGGGGCAAAGCAAAGGTGAAAGAGCTATGTACTGAGTGCTGCAGGGTTTACAGGTTCTCTCTTGGTGAATGCTGTGATTTAGGGATTTACTGGTAAAATTACATAGAGAGTGAGCTACAGGGGACTCAGAGGACCTCAATACAAGGAAAGACACTTTGCATTTTCCAGATGAGAATATCCTCGCATTGTAGATGTATAATGAATGACATTTATTCCCTCTATCACATCAGTGTCATATTATGAGTAGATGAAACAAAAGATTTATTATCAATTAGTATGTCAGTTTTTAAATGTAAATGGGAGAAAAAAACTTATTACTACCTTTAAATTGATTTGTTATGAATTGTTTGCAATTGTTCAGAATGTAACAACTCCTTTCAAGGAGATTACAGTTTTCTTTCTTTCTTTCTTTCTTTCTTTCTTTCTTCCTTTCTTTCTTTCTTTCTTCTTTCTTCTTTCTTTCTTCTTTCTTTCTTTCTTTCTTTCTTTTTAAGACAGAGGGACAGTGAGAGAGAGAGAGAAAATGAGAGAATCAGTTTTATTTAGTTTTTCACGTGGCCTTCGTTGTTCCGATACTTTGTTGTATACGTGGTGCTGGGGTTCAAACCCGAGTACTCGTGCATGCCAGGCAAGCACCTTAACTGCTGAACCACTGCTTCAGCCCCAGGATTTCATTTTTAAAAAAATATTTTGTTGATGGTATTTCAAAGAAATATCGTTGTTCACTCAGAACTTCCTTTTCTGTGCCCTCTTAAAGTTTTCACATGTATTTTGTTTACTTTTGCTTTTCTTCACATACCCTTTCTGTTTTCTTCTTTTCTTATTGATCTCAGCATTTTTTAATCTTACCTTAATTAGATTTATGATCTAGAGCTGCTATGTGCCCCTCCCATTTTTCTTTTTTCAGTTCAGAAACGCTGATTGTCAATCATGCATACAGACACTGGATATCCTCAGTTACAGAGAGAAAGCCACGAGTGACGCTGCTGAGCGCTTCTCCCTCTGGCTACTGAGGGTGGGTGAGAAAAGGAAAACCTGAAAACCAGAGAGTTTCTGGATAAAGAAAGAGGACTGTTTTGGCATTTAACTTTAATCAATTAGCTGGTTTTGCTCCTCAGCAAAATCTTTTATTGTATACTATAAAAATATCTTATCCATACAAACACCCCCTGAGACAAATCTAGTTAAGTAGGCTCTTTTATTTCTGATTCACGAGGCATTTCACTTAATTTCTTTTATTCTCATCATCGCACACTCTACTCTCTGCAATTGAGCTATTTCCCTAAACCAGAAGGAGAAAAGTGGGACAGGACACCTTGAAGCTCCGGAATTCTATTTTCCAGTGACCCCTCCGTTAGTCATTACCATTCTTCCTCTTCTTCTTCTTCTTCTTTTTTTTTTTTTTTAAGAGAGACGGACAGTGAGAGAGACAGAGAAAGAGAGAAACAACTTTATTGAGTTTTTCACATGGCCTTAGTTGCTCCAACACTCAGTTGTGTACATGGTGCTGGGGTTTGAACCCGGGTCCTTATGCTTGCCAGGCAAGCGCCAAAACCGCTCAGCCACCGCTCCAGCCCCATTACCATTCTTCTTTGAAGATTGCCTCTGCTGCCTCCACTATCCCACAGTCTTCATGAAGTAGATATTTATACCTTCTATGCCACTTACCCAATGCCCCCACTTTCTTTCTATCTCTTCCTCCATAACTCTTGGAGGAGAAAGGGCATGTCTAGCCCTTCTTGAATTTCATGACTCAAAAGAACCATGATGAGGAATGGCTTTTCAAATAGATCATTGACTTTTTCAATGGCATTTGTATCCATTTTTTTTTTATAATCTTTTCAGGGATAGAAATAGATGTTCTACTCCCTTGCTTTCCATTCAAAAGCCTTCCGTCGTTCTTAAATAAAGAATAATGAAATCATCATTGTGGCACTAAGTCTTGACACGTTTTCTGGAATGTGACAATTTATTTGTGAATACTGCTTTAAGGATACACTACTCCTATGTGAGGGATCTAGCTTCTGTAATGAAAGATCTTGCATTATGAAGAATCATGCATCTTGCCACTGTTGGATGCCTACTGTAGTCAGTTTTCAATTACCAAAAAAACTATGTCTAACATTTCTATCACTGATTACTTCAGAATCACCTCAAATATATTTATATGTGTTGGTTTCTCAAATTTGGTGAAGAAATACTCGTAAGGATGAAGCATAGGTAATGCATTGAGAATGCATGATATTATTTAGGCAACCAAGACAGGCTTAAAATTTTCTTTGAGTCTGTGACTAGAGCCATGGCTCAGCAGTTACCATGCTTGCTTGGTATGTGTGAGGACGCAGGTTCAAACCCCAGCACCACGCACAAAACGATGAGAAAGGAGCAGCGAAAACCACATGAAAAACTAAATAATATTAATTCTCTCTCTCTCTCTCATTGTCCCTCTCTCTTTAAACTTTTTTTCTCTGAGTCTTATTCTTTTTCTTTAAGATTCTTACAACTCTTAGTATTCAATGCAATGGTTTATTAATACAAAATGATGTTTTGAATACTTAAAGCATTCTCTCTATTTTCAGTAAAATCTACAGATAAATCCACGTATGGTTTTATGAAAGTCCAATAGGCCTCCCCTGATAGAGAAGCAGGAGTAGGTAAGAATTTGCCTTTTCCTTAACTTTGCCCAACTAGGGCACTGAATTTTCATTATTAACCTACTTTATTTTCTTCATAGTCATATATGCATCTACTTTTCCTCTTGCTTCTAAATGAGCTGACATTTTACCTAATATCATATATGGTCATCACCTATTTTGTCCACCTATTTGTCCAGCCCCTTCTAGATTATTTTTTAATTGAGAAATTTATTTTTGAACAACCATACAAGTTTTTAATAAAATAATATAAAATGTGTATAGATTCTAGATATTAGATTTACCCCCAGGAGTGCCCCGCCCCCATTTAGCCACCCTTATCCCTCCCTTCCCCTACCCACAAAATCTCTAAAAAAAGTATTAGCTTGTATGACATTACACCATATCTGGAATTAACACATGACAATAGACCATCTTTCTCAATGGCCAGGGTCTAGATCCAGCCTCCACAGATGAGTGGAGAAAATCGACCCTTGGTTCTCTGGGTTAAGCTGATTTTACTCAGCATAATTTCTTCCACAGCCATACATTTCCTTTAAAGACTGCAATATCATTGTTTCTAATTGCTGTGTAAAATTCCATAGTATATATGTACCACAGTTTTTGGATCCATTCATCCACTGAGGGACATCTGGGTTGTTTCCATAATCTAGC
>PVKS010043598.1:0-14776 GCA_004027875.1 Aplodontia rufa | reverse complement strand
AATCCTGTTTTGAAGTGGCCAAGGTGAGGCTCTATCTGGGCTCAGTGACCCGGGGAAGGCTATTTCAGTGTTCTGGAACCATCCACAGGGCTTGTGGACACAGAGTGCCAGACCCACCCCCAGAGTCTTAGTTCAGTAGGTCTGGGATGCGGCCCAATGGTTTCTATTTCTAAAGAGCTCTCAGGGGGACTGAAGCTGAGGTTTCCAGATAATTGGACCATCTCCAAATGGGTTGTGGGGGTGAGCGGGTTTGGGTGAGGAATGTGAAGAAATACAAGGAGTGGCCAAAGCACTCCTCAGCTGGAGGGTGTCAGGTTGGCCAGCTGGAGCTCAGGGTTTCTCTAAAGGGTTCCCCCAGCATCTTCCTAATAGACCTGCCCTCATCTTCAGATCTGAGTGAATACTGCTTCCGTGATTGTTCTGCCCCTATTTCCACCTGAGCCAGGTTCACTTGTAGCCCCGTATCCTGACCATGGCATGCCCGACTTTTACTGTTTAGAAGTTGGAACATCTTCCAGTTATGTGTTGGTTTGTGTGGCCCCACTAAATTTCCATTCCAGGCAGGCAGGGGCTGCATCTGTTTTACTCACTACTGAAGCTCAGGGCAGCCTCCAATGAGTATGTGTGGACTGAATGAGGAAAACAAAGGCCAATGTGTTGAAAGTTTGGTCCTCAAAGTGGTGTTATTGGGAGGGCTGGAACCTAGTGGAAGGAAGTTAAGTCATTGGGGATGTGCCCTGAAGGGGGTGTTGGGACCCAGCCCCTCCTTTCTCTCTCATCTTCCAATTGCCATGAACAACTGTGACCCACCAGTCCTGCCATGATGTTCTGCCTTGCCACGGACCCAAAAGCAAGTTCTGAAAGCCTCTCATCTGACACCTTCTTCCCACTAGCTCTAAGAATGGCTCCAAAGCTTTGTCCCAGTCTAAGCTCTTTCTCTACCTCCCTCTTTAGCCTGACTGTCCTCCCACTGCTCCCTGTCCCCACTCCAAACCCACCTGCTTGCTTCTGTCCTTTACCGAATCTTATATACTGCTAAGAAAGACATTCTGCCAATTAACGATGATGATGAATTTCTTTTTTAAAGAGAGGGAAAGTGAGAGAGATAGAGAAAGAGAAAATAAATTTTATTTAGTTTTTCATGTGGCCTTCATTGTTGTGACACTTCATTGTGTATGTGGTGCTGGGATTCGAACCTGCATCCCCGCACATGCCAGTCAAGTGTGGTAACTGCTGAGCCACTGCTTCAGGCCGACATGCTGCTAATTAAACTAAGACAAGCTGTTCACTGACACTGACTGCTTTAGCCTGAAATGCCAACCAGGGGTCTGCACCTACCAAGTGTCTATCCACCTTTCAAGGTGCAACTAAATGCTTCAGCTACCCCGCAGAAGCTATGTCACCTCCCTCTGAACTTAAACCATTTCTTCTGAAGTCTATCATTTCATGACTGGTATTACAGGGGCTTGTAAACCCCTCTTGGCTCCACTATTTTAAGTACCTTAGGGGAAAAGATGGTATCTACTTATGTTTATATCCCACTGCCAACCCAGCCCAGCCTGGTCTGTCTTCAGCCAGAGGTAATGCCCCAATAGCACAAACTGCGGGGCTTGTATACCTTCACTTTATTCTAGTCTCCAATGTACCCCCTTGCCCTTGGACAAAGAAAAAGAAAATGGAATTCTTTAAATTACATTTCAATTGGTGTAAGAAACCAGATTCTGTAAGCAGATCATCAAAAGAGAGAAAAGGCTGAATTACGTGCTGTGCCCTTTGGAAGTGAGCCTGATGGATTGTGTGTGCGTGATCTGCAGGGATGTAGACCTCTTTGCATCATCTCATGGAATATTTTCCCAAACTCCGAGGAGATTAAGGAGGCTTCCTTCTCTTTGGTTTACTGTCATCAGCCCAATGTCTCCTTAGAGAGGAGCTAAACAGCAAACATGGCATGATACTGAACCAGATCACCACTTTGTCACTAAAAGTGACAACGGGACTTGGTTAATAAAAGGAGATATTTTATGAAAAAAACATTGCAGACAGGTACTGCAATAGTCTCTGAAAGACAACATGGAAGGAGGTAAACAACCAGCAGTCTCCCCATCCCCGCTGGGATTGGAGGGATCATATTCATTTTGCCTTTTTTTTTGCTCCAAACTGTGTTGACATGAAATGGACATCTGAAGTCTCATTCATGTGTTTACAGCTTCTACCTTTCTTCTAGGATGTTGTCAAAGACATGATTCTTTGAACAAAGTCTAGTGGTTTCCACTCTAGTACTGGTTTGTGTGGTAAATATTCTGGTTTCCCATCTTCAATCAGCAAATGGATTTTTTTTAAAGATTCCTCAATTTTGTACTAGGACAGTAGAATGAAATAGATGATTTCAGGGTGGTCTTTGTGATAAGGAACCTTGGGTGGGGAGAAGGGATGTGGGGGAGGGAGGGAGAGGGAAGGGGGAACAGAGACACAGAAAGGGAGAACAAAACAGTACAACATGAAGCTGCTTGCTTTAAGAAATGCAAATCCAAAGCTGTGAAAGGAGGAATGTCTGATGTTGTCACCCTCATAGTCGTGAAGAGAACAGGGCATGCTCTCATCTAACTAGCAAGAAGAGTCATGAGCTCAGAAGAAACTCATTCAGAGGATATATTAGTTCATTGGTGTACAGGGGATAATGTTATTAGCCAGGGCACGCACTGAGATGGTCCAGTCTCCGGGGCACCTCACTTGACTTTCCGCAGGTGGTGAAAGCTCTGTACAGTCCTCTCCACAGCTTCATCCATGGTGACCAGCGGCTGGTAGCCCATGACCTTTTTGGCTTTCTCACAGCTGTAGTAGTGGAATGTGGCAGCCAGTGCAACCCGCATCGGCGTGAAAGTGGGCTGGATCTGGATGATGGGACTGATCACCATCACAAGCAGGGACAGCAGAAGGGCCAGGTAGTAGGCTACCCAGTAGGGGATGTAGTATTTGGGGGCCTCATAATTCAGGCCTGTCAGGATGCGGGACAGGAACGTCCAGAAAGGGATGGGTTCATCGTTGGTGATGTGAAACGCCTGGCAAGGGAATAAGAAGTTAGAAGCCTCTCCTCAGCTGCAGGAGAGAACAGGCCGCCTGTGACCCACAGCCCAACCACAGCTGCTGGCTCAGCCCAAACTCTCCCTGTGGGAAACCAGAGACTGCTGTCTGCCCGCTCGCCCACCCAGCTCTTCTGCAGCGCGGCTGAACAGCAAGGTGCATGTTAGGGCTCCAGCATTTCACATGCTCCTCCACTCTGCAAACGGGCAGCACTCGGGGGTAGAGGGAAGGCAATGCAACTTTTATCTCTGAGCCAGAGTTCGAAATGAAACTTAGATTGCCCTCAGGAAGGTATATTTGTTGATTTAGCAACTGTTAATCATGGTAAAACTCATCTTATCTTCGGATGAAATGAATGGGTGATTCATTTCTTGAACATGCTATGCAAGTCTGAGCCAAAGGCCACTCCCACTCTACCCCCAGCCACCCACAAGGTTATGAGTGGAAAACCAGCAAAGGTTCTGAATTAACCAAATTAAAGAGGGCCAAGCAATGAGAAAGAAGTTCAAATGTAGGAGGGAGAACTGAAGATGACAGGGGGCCCTAGGAGTGGGAGGAAGGGTAGGGGATTAATCAGGTTCTCCCATCTCTGAACAAGAGCTGCTGCTCCCTGCCATGTGTCCACCCCATAGCAGAGAAGGCCACTATCTCAGCCCTGATCTGCCCACTGGGTACCAAATGCTAGTAGATTCAAATATATCACCCTGCTGGAGGGGTGAGAGGCCTGAGCAATGTGCACTTGTGTGAGCCATGGGGGAAAATAGAAAATAGAAACTTGAGAAACGAGTGGGAGAAAGGGAGAGGAACAAGCACAGCAGCAGATGGACATGTTGCAATGAAGTTCGGTGTTGAATGTGGTCCTCAGCTTGAGGCAATATTGGGAGGTGGTGGAAACTTTAGGAGGTTGGGGCCTAGTTGAGAGAAGCAGCTCACTAGGGGCATGTCCTAGAAGGGGTTATCTTATCCCTGGCCACTGATTTATTTTCACTCTTCTTATAAAGTATTCCAAGACTTCTGTAGCTTGCATCTTCAAACTCTACTGAACTTTTCACACAAACCAGTTCCAAAAGTTTCTGAACCATACGGTCAGGTATAGTCACAGTGACAACCCCAACTCTTGGTACCAATTTTAGTATATGTGCTACTTATAAGACTATGGAGACTCTTTTAGAAGGACTGAATGTATTTTGTGTGGTGAGATGGGCATGAGCCTTTGGGGAGCAGGGATAGAATGTTGCAGTTTGGATCTGGAATGCTGCCCAAAGGCTCACGTGCTTAAGGCTTGGTCCCCAGAGGGTGATACTGGGAGGACAGAACCTGCAGGGAGTGGGGCTTACTTGGAGGAAGCAGGTCACTGGGGGCACGTCCTTGAAGGGTATATTTTCTCCCAGGACGCTTCCTCTCTCTCTCTCTCTGCTTCCTGGCTGTCATGAGGTGAGCAGCTGTGTTTCCCCACACCCTGCCTCACTACAGGTCCAGAAATACTGGAGCCAACCAGCCACCCTCTGGAATTGTGAGCCCAAACCAATCTTTCCTTCTTTGTTTTTTTCCAGACATTCTGTCACTGAAATGGAAAGCTGACTAACATGATGGGGACAAGTGCTCTGAACCTCTTTGTTCAGTTCCAGCACATCAGCTCATGGATTCTGTGATGCTCAGTGACACAGCACTCCCTACCTGGCCTAAGGGGGTCCTAAAACAGATGTCTCATGACACAGAATCACAAGGGCAAATGGTGAGCAAATCCAATGGCAGGAAGAAATTTGAAGGACGGCAGACACACGGGGGCAGGAAGTGGTGAGCAAAGCCGGGAGAGGCCGCTTACCTTGCCACCCAGGGCTGTATCTGGGGAGAGGTGCTCCGCAGCTAGGATGTGTCCATGGACCACATTCTCCACGAAAGTGAAGTCCACCAAGTTCGTCCCATTTCTGCAGGTGCACAGGGAATGGTTCAGCGGTGCTGAGAGTGCTCAGCTGCAAGACTTATGGAGCCCCTGCAGCACAACTGCCACATGCTTTGGCAGTGCCTGTGCCTGGCATGCCTGGATGTCTGTAACAGGTAAGGAAATAGAGAGGGCCGGGGACCTGGAGCCCTCAGGCCAGCAGAATAACTAAGGGCCAAGCAACGAATCTGAAGGCGTGGTGCTCTGCCCACCCCAACCCAGCACGGTCAGCACTGGTACCCTCTGCTCTTGCTTCAATTTGGGAAGCAGTTCTTCAACTGCTTCCCAGGGTCCACTGGGGCAATGCCTGGCTCTGATCTCACAGTCTCCTTGTAATTGCTCAATGTGATAAGTGAGGGTGGCAATGAGGTTTAGCAAGACGCAGGGATAAGAGGGGGAAATGAAGGAAGAGAAGGTGCACTGGGGAGACAGACACACTTGCATTCGCCTGCAGGAGCCCCTCCTCTTGCACTTTCCTAGAGAAGAAATGTAACATCTACATCTGCCTTCTAGATATAAACATTTGAGTTTTGGGCCTTCACTGTGGGGCAATTGCTTCTGCTCTGAATCCCACTTTCCTCAATCTCCAGGCAGGGAAAGAACTATTTTCCCAGCCTACCTGAGAAGGTATACCAGGTTGAATAGTGCCTTCCAAAACTCTTGCCCCTCTGGAACTTTTAAATGGCACCTTATGTGGAAATAGGATTTTTGCAGAGATAATAAGTTCATACATGAGTAGGGTGAGAATTAAATGCAATGGCTGATGTCTGTATAAGAAGAAGAAAATTTGGCTGGGCTTGGTGGTGCCTACCTGTAATCCCAGCAGCTCAGGAGGTTGGGATAGGAGTATTGTAAGTTCAAGGCTAGCCTCAGCAACTTAGTGAGATCCTGTCTCAAAATCAAAAATTAAAAACATGCTGGGGATGTGCCTCAGGGTTTGAGCAACCCTGGGTTCAATCCCCAAAACAAAAAAATTTTTAAAAAGAGGAAGAGTTGGACACAGAGACCAAGGAAGACTTCCACATAAAAATGGAGGCAGAGATAGGAATGATGTATTAACAAGCAAGAAACACCAAAGATGCTAGCAAACACCAGATTCTCCCTCTCCACCGGCAGAAGGAGCACACCCACCGACATCTAAATTTTGGACTTCTGGAGAGAATCAATTTCTGTTGCTTTAAGCACCAAATTTGTTATGGCAGCCCCAGGAAATGAATAGAGGTCACTGGTATGGTCTGAATGTTTGTGTGCCCCCAACATTCATATGTTGGGACCTAACCCAATGTGATGGTGTTAAGAGGTGGGGAGTTTGGGAGGTGCTTAAGCCATGAGGGCGCTACCTTCGTGAATGGGACTAGTGTCCTTATAAAAGAGGCTTGAGGGAGCCAGTTTTCCCTTTATGCCAGGTGAGGACAAATATCAGGTGCCATCTATGAGGAATAGGCCCTTACCAGACACCAACTTTGCTGACGCCTTGATCTCAGGCTTTGTGGAACAGCGGACAGTGCATTTCTGTTGTGTGTTGGTACCTGGCCTAAGGCATTTGTTACAGCAGTCCCAACGAAGCAAGGCAGGCACATGAAGATGCTTTGCTGCTGACAAAGGCTTCCTCGCATGTGCACCGCATGGACTGTGAGGGGTGAAGAGCAATGGGGTCCGACTCACCCAATCATGAACTTCATCTTGCCCTTCTTGGCTGCCTCAATGAGGATGGGGACCAACTGCAGGTCTCTTGGGCCGAAAATGCCATGGGGGCGGATGGCTGTGGTTAGGAAATTCCTCTCGGGATCGTTGGCATCCAGCACCACCTGAAGGAGAGGAGGAGGCATGTGTTCATTGCAAACTCAGCCTCAGCTAAGAGGGCTCTTTGCTGGGTGGGTCGCACTTGCCATCGGGGACAGTTATTGGGCAGTGGTCTGCTTTGGGATGACAACCCGCATCAGTCACCAGTACCTCTTTATCCCATGCATCTTCCAAAATCTGACCTGCAGGAGAAAGCTGGGTAAAACCCAGCGAGATCAAAAGGCCTGGGTTTAGGTTCAAAGGCTAACATGCAAAAATGCTGCCAGGAGGAACTGTACTCAGGTAGCAGTGTGTGGGAAAGATCTGAGGGTTCCAGTCAATGATTCAGTTGTGAGCCTCCAGCATGGCTGTTGCCACCAAAGGGGCTTACAACCTGATGACATGTGGCAGCTACACCTCTCTCCCAGGCCTGGGCTGCTTGGTCAATGCTGAGTGTACCATGTCAGGGACAGGACTCAGACAAATCCGCCTGGGCCCAGAAGGGTCAGGGAGGGTGAAGGGTATGAAGGCCATGGCCTGGGAGAAACAGGGTGGCTGTGGGGACAGTGAAAGACATAAGTGGCAAGTGCTCCAGGAAAGGCAGCCATTGTTCCTGTTACCACCTCAGGAAGACAGCAATATCTTTTGTGGGACTATGTGAACACAAAAAACCTAAGGGCTTCTAGTACAGTCTTGTGCCAAATAATGCTTTGGTCACCCACACAGCACATGTGTAACAGTGGTCCCAGAAGGTGATATCATCTAGTGATATCCTGGCCATTTTGGTTAGACATATTCCCACAATACCAAAATCACCTAACAATGCAGTCCCCAGTTAACCTGCACAGAAGAATAGGTTTTGCCTCAATAGTAACAAAAATTCTCAAAGGATTTGTTATATTGTTGGTAAAAACAGAGATAACCTGATAAGGCCACAAAAAGATTAAATGAGATGACTCAAGCCAAGTGCTTGGGAAGTATAGTGATTGCTGTCCCAGCAATTTTAAATTATTTGTTGATTAAATTTCTAACAATCAGAGCTGGTCAACAATGGAGAAGCTGCCTCTTTCAACAGATTCCCACAGTTGCTCTGCCTTTTTCTGTCAGGTCTGTTTTCCCCTGATGATGGAGGAAATGACTATGACTTCAAGTGATGTCCTACCAAGGCTCATCCTGATCACTGAAGGGAAGTGAGCTGAAGGGGTCCTAGACTGACATCACATATGGTTTCTTATCGGTAAGGAGATTCAAAGCCCACCGCAGGTGCTGACCTTGGCTGAAAGCAGGCTTTACGTAAATTGCTGGAGTCACCTAAAGGCTTTGCTGATTTCCAGTTGAGCACCCAAAAGTCTATGCAAACGGGACACTGACTGTCTGAGCCCAGGCTGCTATTTGGAGCTCCTGAGCCGATATGGGCTCAGATGAATGCCCAGAATCTGCAGGGTAACTAAACTTGTCAGGGCCCAGCAACGGCTTTAGGGCTCCGTAGAGCTAGAGTGAGCAGAACGGCAGAGCGTAGATACACAACTTCAGCGTCGCAAAGGCAGGTTGTGGTCTCCCTACACCAAGTTCTGCTGGGAGTTTCTGAGCTGCAGTAATAGAAAACAGCTGGGAGGGACCTGGCTGGCAGAAGCACAGAGGACTGAATGCCAGTTGAGTGGTAAGATCCAGTTCCACAAGCACTGGCTTTGAGAGAAAACCTCTGTGGGTATGATGTGGTACAAATGCCTGAGAAAGGTAATGTTGCAGTCCTCCAACAAGATGGCGTGTCTGGGACTCAGGGACCTATAGCCTGCAGGATGGGAGTGCTTCAGTGTGATGATAACAGTTTATCCTGGTTCCCTGCATCTTAAAGTCTTAGTGTTTATTACTAATCTCAGTGGCTGCTTAATCCAGCCGTTTGGAAATTTGGTGTTTCTAGATAAAGTCTGGACTCCTCTGTGCATCAGAAATGTGCTGATGCTAAAAGCGCTCACCTTATGGGATGATTCCGAAGTTTAAAGAAGGCAGTATTCAGAAAATAGCAAGAATAGTATCTGGGCACATTAAGCAGCTATGCTGTTCTTATTTTAAAATTTAACCTCATCCACAAATTTTGCTTCCTAAGTTCGATACTTGGGACTCAGAACAGGAAGTTTCTATCTTCCTACATTTTTCTTGGAATGTAAACCCCTCAGATGTCCACTCACTAAAGTGAGTGTAAGGTACATACTCTCTCCTGTAAGATCTTAGTCTCTGTGTAGTAGTCGATGGGTTTCTTGGCATAAGGAAGGTCTTCAGTTCCATTTTTTATGTCATTGCCCTCAAAGATGACACTGGCACTGCTGGTCAAAATGAGTTTCTGGCGGAGAAAGATTTAAAGGAAAATACAAGTCAGGAATTATTGTGATTCCAACAGTCTGAGGGTCATGTGTTGGTAAGAAAGGCCTCTTCCCTGGCCTCCCATGTGAGGCTATGCATGAGTTATTAGATGCAATGCCTTTGCTTTCCAGTCCTGCTCAAAATAATCACCACCTTTCGTAGCTATGTAGATTCCACATACATCATGGTATTGCAATGTAAAATACTGCACCTCCTGTTTTTTTTCTATCCTGTCACACTTGAGAGAGAACAGATTCACATTATTCATGGTATCTCACTATCAGATAGATTCCCTGTAAGGGAACAACAGGCCCCAAACTTCCCAGCCAGCATGGGCACAGACAGGAGGGAGTGTGGGAAGAGGCCTAGGTAGGATACTTGAGGCACTGAACAGTGGGGAAAGGCATCATGTAATCACTGGGCTGAACTGATCCTCTGTGTGGGAGAAAAAGCTTGCTCTCCACCTCATCATACATAAACATAAATGGATTCCTGATGGACTTAAGGGCGTCAATGTGGAAAGTAATGTTTTAAATCTTTGAGAGAAAAGACATTAGACATTCTTTTGATCTTGGTGCTGGAAATTTTTTTTCCTGAAATATAACAAAGAAAATCATTCTCTACACCCTTGTTACTCCCTAAGCTATTCTCCCCTTTAGTGAATGAACTACTCCATTTTATAAGGTTTTGTAAGATGCAGACTCATGCCTTACATGGAGAGCATATGGAGCACACAGAAATGATAAGTATAACCTAGGGCAGGGTTACATGTAGGTTAAAAAGGGGACCAATGGTATCGAAGAAGTGTACACAGGGGACTTAAACTCAGCCAGTAGCATTGCTTCCAAAAGGCTATGATGAATATATGGGTGCTGTACTATTCCAGAGTCATCTTTGTAGGCTTGCCACCTTCCACTTAACCAATAGCAGTAGCACATTTTGCAGAGCTGAAGCTCCATAAGCTGGAGTGGAAAGTCTGGAACCTGGCAGCAGAGGATCTGCTTGAAATCCCACCTCTTCCATTTACTAGTGAACTTCACTTAGCCCCTGGCTACCTAACAAGGAGAAAATAGGGGGGTAACTGCAGCAGGGCAGAGTGTCTTTTCAAGTGCAAGAATACAAGTTGCTATTATTAATACTGATGGGAGCCCAGGAAAGTTCCTTTACCACCTATTCTTACTGACCCAGCCAATGATGCCAGGGACTAGGTGACCGTACCCAGAAGGATTGTTGAAAGAGGAACCCCCTGCTCCCTGTAGGCTTTTCTCCCAGTTATGCAGTGCCTATGGCATGTTTCACTATGAGGGAGCTGTTGAACCCACTGACTAGAGCCCTATAAAGGCCATTCAGACGACCAAGATTTATAACATTGCAGCAAGCTACTGCACAGTGGAAATTCATATCCTCTCAAGTCTGGGTCACCATGTGTTTCTATTCACTATAAGAAAACAAAAATTTTTTTATAATATAAGCAATGTCTTGAAAACAATGTAGTGGTACCTCAAAAGGTTAAATATAGTATTACCACATGATCCAACAATCCCACTTCTGGTTATAGACCCCAAGGAACTAAAAGCAGGAACTGGGACAGATATTTGTGTAATCATATACACAGTAGCATTGTTCACAACACACCAAAGGTAAAACTAACACAAATGTCCACTGACGGATGACGGGCTAAACAAAATGTGATCCATCCATAAAATGGAATATACTCAGCTTAAAAAAGTGGGAGATCCTGACAAACACTACAATGTAGATGAAGCTTTAGCAAATTACGCTAGGTGAAATCACCCAGTCACAAGAGAACAAATATTGCATGAGGTCCCTAAAGTACTCAGATTCATAGAGTCAGACACTAAAAGGATAGATGCCAGGAGCTTAGTAGAGAGAGGAATGGGTTTCTGTTCAGAGGAAGAAAGTCCTGGGGAACGATGGTGGCAATGGTTACAAAACAATGGGAATGTACTCAATGCCACTGAACATAGACCTAGAGTAGTTAAGTTTTATGTGTAATTTACCACAATAAAATAAAAGCAATTATCTCAATTTTGTAGTTTTTTAGTCAAAGACAAATAGGCCTCAGGGTCCTCAGATGATCTATTTGTATGTGGTTAGAATGTCAGAATTCCAAGTGGCCTTGGCAAGTGGCTTTTCGTGATACCCAGTGATGCCCAGAGCTTAACTGCTAAGATCTTCACAACATTTAAGAAGCAATAGACCCTGGCTAAGCCCAGAAAGACAGTAAGAAAAACTGCAGCCCCTGCCCTTGGATGGGGCTACATTCCTGACAGCACTCCCTGAAGTCTTCCCCTTACCTGAACCCCAGCTTCCTTGCAAGTTTCAATGACGTTCTTGGTGCCAATGAAATTCACTCTATAAAAGAGCTCCTTGTTGTTACTGGATGGTGGGGGTGATGCACAGTGGAAAACTGTGCTTATGCCTTTCAGAGCTGGGTACAGGTCCTGGCAAAGCAAACAAAGACAAAAGAATCATTCGTGCTCTGCACAGCTCAACAGTCTTCTCCCATTCTCACTCTCCAATCTGTACCCAGTAGGCCCCTTGCCATTTCACAATTCCACAATGAATATGGAAACACATTCTTATCAAAGATTCAAACCATATAGAAACTGAAATGCATGGAACACAAAACAAGCTGTCCCTTCAATAGCTCCCTTTCCCTGAACTAGTCCCCAGTAAGCACAGTTTGTGGACATGAGAAGCCCATGGGATCCAGAGGCAACCCCCTTTTATTTATTCAGGGCATCTGTGAGGGAAAGACAGAACTTCCTACCTGGACAAGGTGACTTCAAACACAGAAATTAGAGATCATATGAAAAAGTCCCACAAGATGCTAGCCTAGCATGCACAAACTTCTGGCTACAACCCCCAACACCACATATAATAAATAATTAAACAACAACAACAAAAAGGAACAAAGCAAAAACTTCATCTTAAAAAAAGTCCCACATGATCAATACAGAGAGACCAGATACAATGCAGCAACCTGAAAGGACTTTAAAGCAAGAACATTTAATTTATTGCTTAAGGGAATTTTCTGAGAGAAAAGTAACAGGGACAGGAAACGCACAGGTTGAACCAGGGATACCTTGTCATAAAGTACAAAGCTAGCCAACACTATCAGGGACATGTTAAAGGTACTGAAAAGCTAACATGAAGAGGCCTCCGCTGGCCAAACAAGAGAAGTCTGATCATCAGTAAGAAAAAATGTTTGTGAAATTGGAACCAACCATTTAATACGCGCAAGGTACAAAGAAAGACAGCCATGAATGATGAGCCTCGATTTACCAATCAGGGTTTTTGTCACAACTTCTTCTCTCTATGCACAAAGATGTGATTCTGTTTGGAAGTCACTGGAGAGTCAGGTGCAGCCTGCATGACCTTTGCCTCTGAACTCTTCACCACACATCTCCTAAGAACAAAGACGTTCTCCTGAATAACCCAAAACAATGATCATAAGGCAAATTCCAAGAGATTGGTTACTCCTATCTAACAATTACTCTATATTCAAGTTTCCCTAAGTGTGGTGATGTCTTTTATAGTTGCTTTTATTTGGGGGTCTAGAACTTCCTGTCTTTTCTCTATCTTTTGTAACACTGCCATTCAAGGGGCCAAATTGGTTATTTTACTAACCTTCAATTTGCATTTCTGTTTCCTCAGGATTAGACTCAGGCTCAACAGTTTTGCCAAAAATTCCACACCAGTGCTGCTGTTTTTCTCAGGGTGGGCATACCTCAGAAGGAATGTTTTTGTCCCACTGTCACTCAGCTGCATCATTTGCTGAAGGAGATAGCTGCCTGATTCTTGTCATTCAAAAGGTACCTTTACCCTTTTGCAACCAATAAATAAATCATCTGCAAGGTGGAAATTCCACTGACGAATCTCACCATTTATTGATTGCCCTTGCCTGGACTGTATGGTTGCAAAGCGGTAACATTCTCATTCTAAACGTGCCTTTTACACTTGTTAGCTGGCATTCCTCTGTAAAGGAGAGTTTCCTTTCCCCCAACCCTAATTTTTCTTTCCAGTATTTCTATAGTCACATAGATTCTTTTTAATTGAATATATTATAATCCACTACTATCATTTAAGATTTGAAATGTCCCAAACTTGGCCAGCGGAGGAGGCCCTGCAAGTTGACTCTTTTTTCCTTGTCACATCCTCATTAATTTGGTCTCTAAAAAAGCACTTATTGCTATTGGGGTTCTTATGCTATTGAGGAAAACCTGACTCCAACTCAGTCTCCTACTCTGACAGCACACATCATTTCTGATACCCCAGGCAAGCAAGTGCTGTGGTGCAGACACCAGGTGGGCAGCCTCTAACCTAATTCCGTTCTCACACTGACAGTGTCAGATCCCACAGTCCCCAAGACTGCCATTTCCACTTGCAAATGCCAGTATGCAAGCCCCTATGTTTCGGACCAACTGCCTATAAACTGGGCTTCCCATAGCCTGCTTTGTGGTTTTTTATTTACTTATTTTTGTGGTGCTAGGGATTGAATCCAGGGCCTTGCATACGCAAGGCAGCGCTCTATCACTCAGTGCACCTCTGGCCTACTCCTTGGGTATATTCATTTGCTCGAGTGTCTCAGAGAAACATTCGGTGGCTTACTTATGGAGGTCATTACAAAAGACATAGATGTAGAGATGTGCAGGGCAGGGTATGGAGGAATGGCTGTGGGACTTGTGTCTCCCTGTACCACTTCCAGGAATCTCCAAGTGCTCAGTTGTCTTCAAGCTGTACCCTGTTCCTTTCACTACATAAGTGTGCAGAAATGCGATTGGACAAAAGCTAATAGACTGGGTGGGGAAACCCAGCACGGCCTATCTGAAGATTGTTCTTGGACTTTCTGTGCAGCACTCCCTCCTACAAGGTAGGGGGAAGAATCCCTTCAGAAATGGGAGGGGACCTAGAGGACATAGCCCACCTTTAGAAAGAGAAATTCCAGCTACTCTAGCCTATTCTAGGGAGGCAGTTATGAATCAGAAACTGAGGATGAAAACCAGTATCTATACCTATATCTCCTAATTTCACTGGGGCAACAACCCATGATGCAACAGAGGAAAAAGAGAATCAGATTCAGCTCAAGTCTTTGGTCTGATAAAGATATACTATAAGCCACAGATGGAACTCTACATTTTTAGCAGCTATATAAAAAATTAAAAGAAATAGGTGAGATTAATTTTATTATATTTATCTAAAATATTTCAACATGCAATCAATATCAAAATTATTAATGACGCATTTACGTTCCTTTTGTCTGTATTCACTCTTTGAAATGTGCCATGGATTTTATACTTATAGTGCCTCTGCACACACACCGTGTGAAGTGCTCGAGAGCCACACATGGTTAACGGCTTCCTTATCAGAGATCAGTTTCAGATGGATAGCTTACAGTAAATAGCAGATGGCAGAGGGGCATGTTCACTGCCCCCATGGGGATGCAACCAGCACAATCTACAACACAGAAATGCTACAGCATTTGTACTAAATACCAGCTACTCAATAAACACACTAAGGTTGAAAAGATGAAGGCGATGTTATATATTAAAAGAGACTTAAATGTTTCGACCAAATACAATGTTT
>PVKS010043597.1:0-14777 GCA_004027875.1 Aplodontia rufa | reverse complement strand
CAGGAGGAGGGAGGTACAAGGATGTGTGTGGGGGATATTGAACAAATTGTATTGCTGAATTGTGTTCATTTAGGAATATGTGACAACTAATCCCAATACTATGTAAAACTATAATGCACTACTAAAAATAAATTTTAAAAAACAGTGCATTTCAAAATATGTGTAGTTGATAAGTGAAAATGATGTGTGCATCCTGCATTCATGTGTACTTTACTTGATTATGATTGTAGGTAGTAAACATGTTTGATCTCTTTATTGGCCATTTTCCTCTTCAATTAAACCCTTGCTGAATTCCTTGTCCCATCTTTCTCCCATAGTTTTGTGTGATGGGTTTCTAAAAGCATCTAAAGAACATTACTTATTTCTAATATAACTGTACCAACATTAGTCCTAGTTTTTTCCTTGTTTTAAGTTTAATCATTTTTTTTTACATACAGTTTCATTGACTATGTAAAGTCTATCACACTTTTCTTTGTTGAGTTCCTCAATTGTACTTAGGCTTAGAAAGTCCATTCATACCCTAAAATGTGACAAACATTTATTGAATATATCCTTATGTCTTCCTAAGTTGACTCTTTTCATTTAATATCTCCCCATCAGGGAATTATGTGATTATGTGTATAAGCTTTTTTTCCCCTGCCTCAAAAGGCAGTATTTCCATGGAAAAATTTATGCTGAGTGAAATATCCCAAACTCAGAGACTTAAGAGACTTAAGGGCCAAAGGTTTTCTCTCATATGTGGAAGCTAGTATAAAACCTAAGACAGGATGATAGTCAGCTGAGTTTAAGATACAAACTCACCACAGTTAAATTCCACACAAGCTGGGGGAACCATACCCATGAAGGAGGGAGAAGAAGGGAGGGAGGCAGGAAAAGGAGGGAGGGACAAAGGAGCTTATCAATCCAATGGGAAATACTCAACCCCCGTTAGAAGCCTAACTATACACAGGCAGCCAGAGAAACTCAGAAATGTCAACAATTATTACACATGTATATGTTCATTTCAAACTATAGTATGGTGGGATTACAGAGGAGACATGAGTTCAGAGAATGGATGAAGGAGGGTAGGTAGATACCAGTCTAGGATCAGCCTTAACTTACTATCTCACTATGTCAATATCCATGTATACATGAATATGTAGCAACAATTCCTTCCAATATGTAAGACTATGTGGAACTAATGGAAAAAAAGGCAATATTTCCAGGCATGGGACTAATTGCTGGTAGCTCCAGAATCAAGGCACATTGGGAGAGTCTCTACTTTGTTTGCTCTGTGCCTTAGTTTCCCCTCTGGGCTACAAATTGCTTAGATTTGACAGTCTTTGGCATTCCAGAATATGGTGTTTTAAGGTCTCAGATCTGAATGGAAGTTTCTATTTTAAATTTATTTTTTTATTGTCCTGGGAATTGAACTACATTCTGAGCTCTTTTTATTTTATATTTTGAGATAGGGTCTCACTATGCTGCTTAGGGCCTCACTAAGTTGCTGAGCCTAGTCCTGAACTTTGAATCCTCGTGCCTCAGCATCCAAAGTCAGTGGGATAACTGGAATGTACCAATCCACTCAGGCTTGAATGGAAGTTTTTAAATAGAAAGCCCCATCCCTTAAACATCTCTAGAGGTGTCCTTGTCCCGTGATTCACCTGCCACTTGGCCCTGGTACAGCACTCCGCAGGGCTGTGTACTTCCAAGATAGGTACTCATCCACCACTCAGGCCTGCAGGTCCTGGGGTGCCAGTGATCAGGGGCCTCATACCTGCAGCTCAGATACAAGGTGATGGCCATACTGAGGGATCATGGCAGGGGTGGGAGACATGTCCTGGTCACTCTTCAGTCATTTGGTGGGGCATCTTCACTATCCGCATGGTACAGAGCAAGAATGCGAGGCTCAAAGTGATAGCCCAGTGTCACACAGCTCTACCCTGAGCCATCCCATTATCTGAACTAAGGATACCAAGTGAAAAACAAAATGCCATGAATTTCAGAAAAAGCCAGGGACTCAGGGAAGACTTTCCAGGAGGAATGGGTACACAGTGTGAGTCTTGAGGATTAGAGCAACTTGGATACCACTCCCCACCAGATCCACAGGATAGACAGACCCAGTAGCAAGGCTTCTGCCCCTCTCGACTCTCCTAGAACTGGGGAAAATCCTCCAAGGTGACTTGAGGACATTACTTGCTCTCCTGTCCTACCTTCTCTCTACTTACTCAAAGTTTTTAGCCCCTTCATCCAGGAAACCCTTCCTGACCTCCTCCTCTCATCTTTTGCCCTACCATGACTGTTCTGTGCAGCCTGACCCCCAGAGTTCATCATGCCTCCATGGATGTTGGACTGTGCATTAGCACCAGGCTCTGAAGCCAAATGACTGTAAGTATGAATCTGGCTCTGCCATAGGTGCACTCTTGTCACCATTCAATCATTAACTCTTTGGGCTGGCCTTGGCTCCCATTTCTCCCATCCACATTCAACCCTTTAGCAAATCCTGCCATTCCATGTTTAATAGCAGTCACCGCCAGTTTCCCCACCGTGCATCACCACCAGTTTGTTGGAGACCTGGCACCTTCTGCCTAGATTATCATTGTAGCCTTCTTATCCTCACCAAGGGGAGACATCAAAACACAAGTTAGTCACAGTTCTCCTCTGCTTGAATCCCCTGTCAGTCCCACTCATGAACAGGAAAAACCAAAGCTGTCTTTGTGCCAAATGCTCCGCACTATCCTTCTCTCCTGCTGTTTTCTTCTTGCTCACCCCAGCCACACTACCCCCCCCGCCCCGCTCTTTCACCAATCCCCCAAGCTTGCTTTCACCTTGGGTCTTCATCCTTGCTCTTCCCTCCCCCTGGAAAACACTTCCCCATGTCTGATACCCCTGTTCTGCAGGTCCCTCCTCAGCGCACATACCTTCAATGTCCCACTCAAAATTGTGCCTACACATCTATCTTCTCCACAGTATTCCCCACCTGACCTACTCCCTGCTTAAACAAGTTATTGTCAGCTCTTCCATCTGGAATGTGAGCTCCTGAGGGCAATGGCTTAGATATGTCCCTTGCTCAATCCTGGACCAAGGCCTGGCCTTGTATTCAGCCTAGCCACCAAGCTTACTGGGTGTTATTCCCTGGATCCCCCAGGGAGACAGCACTTCCTCCTAGGGTCTATGGGAGAAGTGATTGCTTGGAGGTGTCTGACGCAGCTGTAGTGCTTCACATTTGGCACTCTCCTTCCTTCTGAGGCCTGAGTTGGTGACCAGGGGCCTGCAAACAAGGTGGATCCTTGACCTTGTGCAAGTTCCTTCCCTCTGCCAGCTTCACTTTCCTCATATGCACAGTTGAGGATGGCAGAGGAGATGCTATGACTTAGTCAGCCTTTCCTGACCCTGGCACCATTGCCCACTTCAGTCCATTCTGCACTCTGAGGCAGGACACATAAGCCATGATCCAAGTTGTCAATAGCAACAGAGATGACTGATTAACCTCATAATGCTTGGCTGTGGGCCAGGGTTTCATTATCTCGCAGCCAGTGTTAAGTCTCATCCTTCAAGGCTTCATCTGGGCAAAGAAATTAGTGTAGTGCTGCCCTGCAGGAGAGACCAGTGAAGGTGGTGGGGAGAACCCTGAGCCATTTAAGGTCTCTGACAGTCCCTATCTCTAAATTCAAGTACCATTTTTCTAAGGGAGGAATCAGGGAAGAGGAAGCCACTGTGCTGATCCCTAGATCATAGACACTGACCCCATCTTTGTGCCCATCCCCTTGGAGGCCTGACCAAGCAGAATTCCAACCCAGACCTGGAGGGAGGGTGATTCCCTGATTCCCGGGTGGGGAATCAGGCCTTTCTGATAAGGCTGGAAGAATCGTCCACATCTCAGACCTTCAACACCTGGGCAGAAGGAAGTTCAGAAACACATGGGACAGTAAGCCAGGGGGAGGAACTCCAAAGTCTAGCTTTTAGTGAGATGTCCCAACAGTTGTCAGGTACAAACACAGGAGGAAGAGGCATAGTCCACTGGAAACTCACTGTATTAACTATGTAGACCACACAATGAAAATCTGAACTTGGTATTTCAGTGATGAACTAAAAACAAATCATTAAACCTCTAACTGCCGGGAAACAGTGCTCACTAGTATCTAAAGATCATGAGCTGTAAACTCTGCATGGAACACCTAGAAAGCTGTAGATGGAGACTTCTTTTGGGATCCCCTCACCCAACCCCTAATCGCTCTGAAACATAAAGTCGTGTTGTGGCATTTAGATGGGGAGCAGGGATGCCATTCATTCATTTTCTAGTGGCAGACATTGCATTTACACAGTTGGCATGCTGGTGGACATTGTTTAGCACAGGTTGTACAAAATGAACAGCTCCAGAGAATTCTCAGCAAGGTTCAAGGTGTAGAGTGAAGTACAAGGAAGATACCTGAAATGAAGCTAATCATATTCTCATGGCTAGTACAACAGGCTAAAAAAGACACTGAATGGCCCAGGCCAACACATGTTGAGGTCAGGATTCTCAGGATATCCGCAGAGTGCAGGAAGTTCCAGGCCAGACCAACTTCTTCCACATCCCCACTCATCTGCACGTGGATGTACACAGCAGAACATCCAGACTGAGACATCCACCCCCATATTTTAGCTCTGTATGTATATGTCAAAGAACAGTCCTAAAGACAGGAAACACCCCACATCCATGTTCCTTAAGGTCCCCTCTTTATAGACCAACCCTCTGTCTGTGGTAGTCCAGGATGCTGGGAAGTAAAGAACTCATGTTAGAATATGTTTATTTATTTGGCATGAGGATATGGGAGAGAACTATGAGGTCACAGACATGTCTGCACAAGGGTTGCCCAAAGCTGCTATCCACCAGGCCCTGACTCTGCCAGGGGGATTCTCTGGAAGCAGCAGCCAGCTCACAGATGATCTGGATCCATCATGCCAATCATAAAAATGTCATGACAGTCCCTTTCTTTCCAATCTGCCAGGCCTCCAAGGGGTAAAAGCGGATAAGTATCCTTCAGGAAACAGAAAAAGATGTCAGTTCCTGGACAAAAACCTCATTGTGCAAGACACCTAGCAGGTGATCCCCTCATCAGCTCATGCGGTTTTTGGCAGCCTGCTCATCCAAGCTAATGACCTCCTGGCCCCATGCAGGGTAGTGGGACATGAAGTGCAAGATGATAGCCCACGCAAGAGAGATACAACACTGTGGCCTCAGTGGATATACTGTGTGCTCCTTTGAATCTATCAGTCTGTGGGCTCAGAGGGATAGTCCTCCCTCTTCCTAAGTGCAGGCTCCCTGCGTGTATGCATCTCTTTTCTCAAAGTCTGACCCTGGGACAGGCACAGGGTGACCCTAATGTCTGATGAATAACTGAATGTGCCCTCATCACAGAAATTCCTGGTGAAGAGCACCAGGAATGCAAACAGGTTGGCAGGGGTGACAGCCTCTGTTTCCCCATCTGCCAAGTCAGAATATGCACATATCTTCCTCATGGGAAGGCAAGTCTTCATAAGGGGGCTATGGTCAGGGGTTGTAAGGATCAAATGGGATATGTGTGTAGAGTTTCTGCCTCATGGTGGGCATTAATACTTATTATTGTAAGAATTATTCTATTATCTCCTTCATCTGAGGATCTGAACACCCACCAGGAACAGCTGTTCTTCACCAGCCTTCCTGGGAGAACACGGGCTATATTCTGGAAGGTCCTTTCAAGTTTCTCATCCCCTTAGATCCTCACAGGCATGGACTTGGCTCAGGAATATTTCTCACTCAGGAGGAAATCTTAACCCTAATACAGCAGGCCAGAATAGCGTGGTAGGGCCTTCTTGTTGGGAAGAGAGTTCATTTAGCTTTTCCCTCTACTCACAGAAGAGGAGTCTGGAAAATGGAGATGGTTTGCGGTGGGTTCCCCACCTGTGAGAGGCCCAGAAATGGGTGTCTAGACATCTAGATCAATGCTCTTTTCCCAAACCTGTCCTAGGACCCTGAGGTAGGATCACTATCTCTGGTTGCACAGTAGTCTCAAAGTGATCCTCTCACTACCCCTACACACCGTTCCTGGTCCAAGGCCAGCTCCTTGGTGAGGAACTCGAAGAAACGGGCGCTGTGGCCACGGTTATCCTCAGCGGAGCTCACGACGCCAATGGAGGAGACCACCAGCTGGGCGCAGGGTTCTGTGGTTCCACTCAGTGCCATGGTCAAGCCAGGCCGCACAGTAACGTTCACGCGCTGCGAGGGATACGGAAGTTTCATCTGAAGTTAGGGCAGGCCGCACTGGCGTTGGGCATGGGGTCGCGTTGAGAATCGGGTCGCGAGGGGCCTGGGAGGTCACGACATGTGCTAGGGACCTCCGAGTTCACGCAGGGACGTGGCTGGGAGAGCGACAAGCACAGTCGTGGGGCAGGAGGGCCATAGGTTCGTGGGGGCACGGAAGGTCAAAGGTTGCTGGGCGGCGAAAGTCCTCGGGGAGAAGAGTATGGGTCCCTGTGCAGAGGGAGAGCGTGGCCTGAGCCCGATCCTTGGTCACCACCTCCCAGCGCCCAGGGCACCCCAACCCTTGCTCACGTCCTCAGGTTTGCCCAGGATAGCGGCGGTGGCAGCGCAGAGCCGCTTCTCCAGCCCCGCAGGCAAGCGGTTGGCCGGCAAGTTGGTTTCCAGCTCAACGAAAGGCATGTCGCGTAAGGGAGCGTGAGGGAGCGAAGAACTAGAGTCCGGCTTGCGTTGCTAGCGGCCGAAGGGGGACCAGGGGCGGAACGCCCCGGCGACCAGGCTCCTCATTGGCTGGGCGGAGCCTGCGCTCTCGGATTGGCCTCCAGGGTTACACCCCATCCTGCAGTCACGTGCGCTGCCACCAAATTTCCGGAAGTTCTACCTGCCAGCAAGATATTTGTAACTCCACCTCCCACTGGAGCCTGGCCGCTCACGGTTCCGCCCACTCCGCTCAGGCTCCAGGGCAGTGGTTTTCTCTTTCTTGTTTTTTAGTTGTTAGGTTAGACTATTACTAATCCATACTTAAATGCAGGTCCGAAAGCCCCAATACGTACATATCTGTAGAGGGTCTTCACAGACTTGAACCTAATAACCATTGCCACACAGATTTAAAAATTTTTTGAATGAGTTGCCACCATTCAGTCATTATGAGAATCTGTCCTCTAGAACAGTTTGGGAACCTGGTGACAAGTTCAGGTTTCACTCCAATCTGGGGAAAAGCCTCTGGCCAGGGCATCTCTGCATGGTGCCCAAGACATCTGCCTTTGTTGCCTCTTGTGTGTTAAAGGTGTTTAAAACAAGGCAATCTATTCAATTACACATAGGAAATTCTGTCTCAGAGTGCTTATCAAAGGGGCCTTCATGGGAAGAAGACTGTCATCACCCTCCTAGCTCTGTTACCAGTTTATTTATTAGATGACTCAGATATCAGAGGGTCTGGACTACAAGAACAAGTAAGATGTGACACAAACTTAAAGGTGGCGAGTTTGGGTCTAGAGTTGGACATAGAGAAGACAGTGACCAGGATCAGGGATAGGAATGGGAGGACAAGGCTGGTCAGGGCCTGGTAATTAATAAACCAGGTTTGCACCCTGCCTGCCTCCTAAAGAAGGAGAGAGACTTAGGAGACCAAGGCCATCCCTGACAGACATCTCTCTACACAGGATCAACCAACATCTTTAACATGTGCTTAGCCCAGGGGGCATGGAGCTTTTTCCTTGCCAGCACTGAGGGTGGGAAACATTAGAACAGAGGATCCCAGAGTGCCAGATCTCCTCGCCTGGGGATGGAGAGGTCAGGGAAGTCTCCCTGGAGAAGCAACATGGTGCCAAACACCAAAAGAACAGGAGGGGTACCCAACAGAGAAGGTAAGAAGGGAACAGCATGAACTAAGGCCAGGAGCTGAGGTGGAAGCAGGAAAGGGGTCTGAAATGAAAATAGCCAGAACAGGGTAGGAGTAAGGTCTTCACTGACAAGTACAATGACTTGCACTTTAGCTTCATTGAAGTGAGGATACATGGAAAGTTTCCAAAGAAGAAGGACAAGGCCATGTAAATGTTTGCTCTCTCCAAAGGTCAGGTGGAAACGTAAGGTTACAGTTTAGTGGGAACACAAAAGGAATGCAAGCCTGATGCTTGGAGGGAACTGTGAAACAGAGACTATATGGATACATCCTACTTATAGCTAAGGAGATGAGCAGCTTCATTCCTTTATTCTGACAATCCAGCATTTCCCTTGGTGGCTTTGCTGGCCAGAGCCACCCACTCACTGCAACAAACCCTGCAATGACTGCCTCAATTTCTCCTTCAAGGTAGGGTCCGCTGGAGGAATGTCTTTGGCCTTTAGGACAGTTGCATGGGCCTCCTGGAAGAGGTCCTCCCCCACTGCAGCCTCCACGCGCTCGCGCCATGCAGCCAGCTTGGGTCGGCATTCAAAGACTTGGCAGCCAGCACTGACGGGCTATAAGGAGGGGAAAACGGGTAGAGGGGCTGTGCATAACCAAGCATAAGGCAGTGCAACCTGCTTTAGGGCTCCCTGATTGAATTTTCCCTCCTTTACTGTGTGTGAAGAGTTGGAGAGGGTCCTCCCAGGGAAAGTCCTTAACATCACTGCAGGGCTTAAGAAGGTTCATTTTATAGATAAGGAGGCTGAGGCTCAAAGAGTGTGCAGTGACTACTCCAGAGTCCCACAGCCAGCAACATGACTGGAGACATTAGCTTCTTCCCAGGAATCCCCACTACTCTCCCTACTCCATGGTACTCACATGCATCAGCTCTGTGATAGCCACCAAGTCTGCCACAGAGATACGGGACCCGGTAAGGAAGGCCTGGTCTCGCAGGAACTTATCCTCAAGCAGCTGCAGGCATCTGTCCAGTTCAGCCAAAGTGGCTGCCAGTGTCTCAGGAGACACTGGCTGGCCCAGGAATACAGGGAACATCATCTGGGTGGGCCAGCAGGCAGAGAGAGGGTTAGGCTCCACCCAAAGCCCATCTTTTATCCTGCCTTATCCCATTTACTCCCAGTCCTACAGATTTTTCCTCACCCTGTTCCTGCATAAAGCTTTCCATGGCTCCTCACTGCCCTCAAGACAAAGACCTCAATACAGAGCCCTCCCCGGTGTGGCAGTTATTCTGGCCAACTCCCCACCCACTTCTTACTGCACTCCAGTTTTCTCAAGTGGGACATATGTATGAACACCATGGGATGTAGCTAGTGTGTGTTCTTAAACGCTGAGTGACAGTCATGTATTCCAGAATTTGGTGTTCTAAGGTCTCATATATGAATGAAAATTTTTATTTTCATATATTTTCCATATTTTATTGATGCATTATACTTACACATAATCATGGGACACATTATTACATATTCGTTTGTGCACACAATAATATATAATTTGGTCAATATCATTCCCCAGTATTTCCCCTTGCCGTTCCTTTCTTCCTCCTGATTGGTTTCTTTCCTCTACTCTAGTGACCTCTCTTTGATTGTGAATGGGAATTTTAAATAGAAAGAACCATCCCTTAAACATCCTGGGAGGTGTCCTTGTCCCCTGTGACTCACCTTCTGCCACATGGCCCTGGTACAGCAACTCCTCAGGGCTGTGTGCTGCCAAGACAGGTACTCATCGACCCGGGCTCGGGCCTGCAGATCCTGCGGGTACCAGTGGTCAGGGGCCTTGTACTTGCGGCTCAGATACAAGAGGATGGCCACACTGCAGGAACATGGCAGGGATGAAAGACATGCCCTGGTCACTCTTCAGCCATTTGGTGGGGCATTTTCACTATCCACATAGTGCAGAGCAGGAATGTGAGGCTCAGAGAGATCAAGTGATTGCCCAGGGTTACACAGCTCTAGACTGGACCATCCCATCATCTGAACTAAGGATACCAAGTGAGAAACAAAATGCTTTTCAGAAGGAGCCAGGGACTCAAGGCCTGAATGGGGCCTGATGCTGATGGGTGCTCACTAAATAGCCACTAAGCTTACCAGGTGTTTCCTCTACTCTCTGGGGAAACAGTATTTGTCCCTAGGATATGTGGGAGCAGTGATTGCTCTGAGATACCTGGCACAGCCATAGTTCCACATTTAGTACTCTGCTTTCTGGGGCCTGTGTTGGTAGGGAAGGGGCCTAAAACAGTCTGGGCCCATGACCTAGTAGAAATCCCTGCCCTCTGCAAGCCTGCTTTCTTATCCAGATGATGCAGGGGGAAAAAGGCATGCCACAATTTCAACAGTCTCTCCCAGCCCTGGACACCTACCTCTTCCTGCTTCTGCCCACACTGTATCCTGAGGCTGGCACAGGTGTTTGAGACACAGTCTGTGGCCCCAGCCATTAACAGAGGACACAGACAGCTGACAGACCCTACAAGACTTGGCTACAGGTCAGGATCCATTACCTTTCAGCCAATGTGAAGTCCCCATCCTTTAAGGCTGGCACCTTCCTCAGAGGGTTCACCTGACCAAAGGAATCGGTGTAGTGCTGGCCTGCAGGAAAGAATAGTGAGGTGGGTATAGAGAATCCAGAGCTCTCTGAAATCTCTGCCTGTCCCTACTCCTAAATTTAGGCACCAGCTTTCTGAGGGGGACATCGAGGAAGAGGAGGCCACTGTGCTAGACCTTGGATCACAGACACTAACCCCACCTACCCTGTGCCCACTGGATTGGAACCTGGGTCAAGCAGAATTTCAACTTGGGCCTGGGGAAAGGGTGGAGGTGTAATTCCCTTGACATTCCAGTCAGCTCTGTTCATATGTCAGGCACTCTAGTCCCCTCTCTGAGCTCTACTCTTGTCATTCTGATTTCTGTTCCTACCCCAGGTACCCCAGGGACGGGGAGGGGGATTAACCTCTTCTAACCAGAGCTCTAGTCACCTTTATTCTCATCTTGCCATTCCGGAATCCCTGCCCCATTTAGCTACTTAGCCCTTAATAGCTCAACAGCTCAGCACTTCCTCCTTTCCTGTGCCAAACACACAAAGCTCCCTTCTGAACATGGGCTCCCAGGTCTGAATCACTTCCACAGACCCCACCTCCAAGCTCGGGCTAGTGCTGGAGAGTACATTAAGTGCCCAGTTAGAGTGTGTGGAGCCAACAGGCCTCCATTAAGTAAGTTTTCAGCCTGACCATAGGCTTACCTGTGGGCCTCCTTTTCCTTTCACTGAATGGACACCATTCTCCCTCCATACCTACCCTATGTCCCACAGTAGGTGGCCCAAGCTGGGCCAAAGGCAGTCAATGGGAGGGCTCAGCCAAGCAGGGGTCTTTCTCTGGCTTGGTGCCTGCTCTGCTGTCCAGTTAGGTCCTTCTCCTGTACTGGATTCTGCTCCAGCTCTTTCCCCAGACTAGTCAGATTAGCAACACTGCGTCTAAAGTAATGGTGCTGGCCTTTTCCATTGCCCTGCCACGGGGCTCTTCAGAGTCCTTAGGGCCCTGCCAGTGGGTGGAAACCTCAGGGGGCAGGAGTAAGTCATGAGCAAGAAAAAGAAAAAGCTGAAGAACAGCATGGAAGACATGAAAGTGGAAAATAACTAGGTGGGGGTAGGTCACAGTAAAGAAGAGACTCCTGAGTGGGGGCCCTCTCCTGCCCCAGGTTGCAGAAATGCAACAGATACAGTCGACTTCATTTTGGAAATGAGGAGGTATTTCAATTTTTTTCCCCAATCCTAGAGGTGAAGATAGTCTCCACTTCCCTCTTCTCCCCAGCTATTGTCTTCTCCCTTTTATCCTGTATTTTGAAGAATGCCTTGTATTCACTAGGCAAAGATGAAGGTTCTTTAAAAATACACAACTGACAACTGATGCAACGGCTTCCACAGTAGAGAGGCTGGCAGTCCCCGCCGGTCTGTTCACCTGGCCTGACCACCAAGCGGTGCCGACAGGTAGAGGACTGCCAGCACACCTGGACCCAGACCTCCCCTGCACGCCTTCTCGTCCCACCTTTGAGCAGCTCTACTGTGCGCAGCTGGAAGGGGATGCCGTTCTTTTTGGCGAAGATGTAGACGGCGCGGCAGGGCTGGGACATCAGGTCCAGGTAGAGCTCCAGGCCCATGGCGAGGTCGGCGGTGGGTAAGATGAAGACGCAATGGGGAGACCGACAAGTCCGGCCAGGAGGGCAAGAGTCTGGGGACAGGAGTCCTAACAGGAATAGCGGGCGGGAACCAAGAGGCTTGGAAGTCCACAGCGGTGCACAGAACAGAGAACCTAGCCCGACCACGCCCTCCCCATTCACTGGATGGCTCAGGGAAACTTTGGGCCAATCAGTGGTGCCCCTGCTCTTTGTTCCCCGCCCCCTTCTCAGAGACTCTGGGCTGCGGGCTTCTTTCCAGTGGCGGGGTTCCGGAGATCTGAGACTGGCAGGCCAGGGTTCTGACTACTCCTGCCAGGTCAGATACCGTCCTTGGACCTCAAACTTCACGGTCCGATGGGGCAGGGAGAGTGGTAATGGGAAACAACATAAAGTTAGGATGGAAAGACTTGTGCTGTCTACCATCAGCCCAAGCCACATGAGAAGACTGAGAGAGAAGTTGATTCGGAGTCCCCCTGAACACAAAGGGACAAAGAATGGAGGGGCAACCTGCTACCCTGTGCCTGGGCCCCGCTCCCAGGATGGAGGCTGGGGAGAACGTCTGGTTTGGAGCTCTCTGCTGAAGCGTGGCCTACACCCTCCCCCAGTCCCGAGTGTCACATTCATTACACTTCAGCTAAACCTGTGAGGCCTATCCAGAGGTCAGCAGGTGTGCCTGGGATTGGACAGCACTCCCTGCCCTCTTTGCAAGGCCAAAACTCTCCTACTGCAGGTTTTTATTTGTTTTGTTTTGTTTTTGTGGTATTGGAAATAGAATCTGAGGCTTCACCCATGCTAAGCCAGTGCTTCTCCACTCAGCTACATCCCCAGCCTTTTTATTTTTAAAAAGTTTGAGACAGAGTCTCACTATGTTGTCCAGACTGACCTAAATTTGTGATCCAACTACCTCAGCTTCCCAAATAGCTGGGATTATATGCATGTGCTACCATGCCCAGCTCCAAATGCAGTTCTGGGGTTTCTTAGGCCTATGGCTATAGCATCCTCATATCCCAGTCAGCCTTCCAGGATGTGAAGACCCTGTTCCCAAACCCAAGAATAAGAGAAGGTCTCTTGGCAAGAGGAAAAGTTATTGGGAAACTTGAGAAGAGTTTTATCTTCCTGGTTCCCAAATGGTCCCCATTTAAGGAAGACTTATCTGTCCCCCCACATTTCCCCCAGCCCCAGCCCGGGAGAATGTCTTCTTGGGATAGTGCTGCAGTCCTCTGAGCTGAGAGGAGCTGTTCTCTACTCTTCCCTGTATCTCAGTGCTTGCCAGTCCCCCACAATTCACTTTTGGCCCTAATTATTGCACCATTCAGTCTCCCTGCTTCCTCCTTGGCTGCCTTCCAGTCCAAACCCTGCCAGTAACCAGAACATTCTAAAATGCAATCTGAAACTTCTATTTCTTGTTTACAGTTTAAAGCTAATGTCTAAGTGTTATATTTAAGCCCCTGCATGACTGGGTCCTGACCAGGAGAACTGCTGTTTGAATTTTCTCCTCCTGACCAATTCCTCATAATAGATGCAGGACTGATGGTTAACTGTACTACATGCCAAAGGGCCGTGTCCTAGGAGTCTGGCCAGGCCAACTGATAGATCAGTAACCATGCCTGCAGCCAACACATGAGATGACTGCAGACCCCAGTGCTGTCTGAAAAATCATTTTCTAGGAACCAGAAGGCTACAGAGAATTTGTGAATTTCATTCTTGGCAACCATCAGAGAGAAACTGATCCTGAGGGTTCGGGAAAGGGTGTTTTCTTTTGGATAGAGACTAAGACCAGGATCAAAGAGAGAGGAAGGACAGATAAACTACACAGAGTTAGAAGCAAAGGCTAAGACTGAGCCCAGGTTTGTTATCCAAACTTAAAACAAAATACAGTGATTAAAGGTCTGGGTTTGTGTCCTTATCATGACTTGGATGGAGCCCTGGCAGTGGGACTACGACAAGTCACTCTTGCTCTCTGGGCCTGCTGATACAGAGCTGATATTTGTGCTGGGTTTTCGTTCCGTGGAGTTGAAGAATAAACACTTTAGAACACTGAGTCAAACACAGCAAGCAATTTTATTTAGGAAGGTAAAGCAAGCAGTGAGAGTAAACAGGCTTATCTAAGAAAAGGACAGAGAGAGCAGACCTCTCCCCAGGAGGAGAAGGCTGCCTCAGTGCTGAGAGCCTAACCTGGAATCTGTCCTTTTATCCCATCCAGAGGACCCTTCCCCCTTTGCCACTTTCCACAGGCCCTTTAAAGATACAGCTCAAAGAAGGCATATTGCCAACAGATCAGGAAAGTGGACACATGCTCACTAGTTTAATGTCTACGACCTTGAACAAGAGTGTGTTTGGTCTTGACTAAACATGGGAAAGCTATTTCCTAGCCTTGGCTACACACTAAAAGCATAACATAGCCCCCCATAGCACATTGGAAATGAAGGTGCTTTGTGAACGCCAATAGCAGTGCTGGAGTGAGATCTCTGAGCTCACTGGATTATGGCCAGCACTCTAGGCATCAGCTTCTCTTTTATGGTGGGATCTGCAGGAGGAGAGTACTTGACATTCAGGATGACCTCATGGGCTTCCTGGAAGAGGTCCTTCCCCACTGCAGCCTCCACTCGCTGGCGCCATGCAGCCAGCTTGGGTCGACTTTCGAAGACTTGGCAGCCAGCACCCACAGGCTGTAGGAAGAAGACAATGGAGGCAGATAAGTGAAACTGAGGACTTTCTTCATTTGTCTAGTCTG
>PVKS010043596.1:0-14800 GCA_004027875.1 Aplodontia rufa | reverse complement strand
GTGCCGTGGTTACCACAAGGAAATTGAACTTTATACAAAAAAGATGAAGAGGAAAGCAAATTATTCCACATTAGTCAGCTTTTCAGGGCCATGACCAGAAGACCTGCCAAGAATAATTAGAGGAGGAGTTTACCTGGCTCTCAGAGGGCTCAGTCCACAGATGTGGGGCTGCCTAGCTCTGGGCTGGAGGAGAGGCTGAATATCATAGTGGAAGGGTGTGGCAGAGGACAGCAGCCGGGCACATGGCACCAGGAAGCAGAGAGAACTTTCCTCACCATGACAACACCCCCAATGGCCCAGCTTCTCCAGCCTCACCACCTATCCCACTGCCCAGCCCAGCAAACCAACAAAAATCGTCAATAAATTAGAGCAGGAAGAAGTTCCAGCAACCCGGGAAGGGCATTTGTGAGAAGCCACAGCCAACACACTCGTGAAGGGTGGCTGCTTTCCTTAGGACGTGGAGCCAGGCACAAGGTTCCTCACTGCTTCCTTATAGCACGGTGCTGAGAGCCTGGCCGGGGCTATCAGAGAAGGAAAAATGAGTGACAGTGTCAAAGACAGAAAAAGGTGATTGAATTCTTACTTGCAGAAGATGAGGTGTTACATATGGAGAGTTCTGAAAACCACACACACACACACACACACACATCCACTATTTAGAAACAAATTGGTTCAGAAAAGTTGTGGTGTACAAAAATAATTTTCATTTGTTTGCTAATTTAAAATATCAAAATAACAGGTGATCATTCAATGCTCCCACACTTATCTCCCAACTCTTCCAAGTGTGCTAACTATGTGCAATACTGACAAATTAATCCTGATTCAGTGAGATAGTTTCACAGCCATGGGGAGAGGGAGCTCTCACTTTTTCTGGTCTGCACTGATCCTTCTTAAATAAGGAGGTGTATAACATCTCTATTTGAAAACTAACAAGGAGCATGTGAATCCCACCTACTTGTGTTAAAATGTCAACACGGTGAGATCTCACATCCCAGGAGAAACACATCTGCATCACATCCTGATCCCCTGATGCGTGTGCAAAGCTGCACACTCAGAGCTTCATGTTGGCAGACACTGTACGAGCACGTGCACAGGTGCAGTGTTCTTCACTGCAGAGACTACCTGACCTCAAAGGAGGCCCAGTTGTCTCTGTGTGAGGTCAGGAGAGCCAGGGACTGAGGATGCTGACTCTGCCTGTTGAGCACAAGCTGGCCCCAGGGACCACAACTGACCCAAGGACAGAGTGCATCCTGTTGTGGGTGTAAAGTACCCACCCTCCCAGGGGTGTGCGATGTGTGTGTGTCTCCATGTCTATTCATGCAGAGTGCATTGTGTCTAGACCTGGGAGAAATCAGGTGAGAACCTGCAAGTCGGTTGTTCCAGGTAGTGACAGTTTGAGTTGCTGAGTCGTGATAGCAGTTAATATTAGTGAATGCCTTGAGGACTTTCCCTGAATTGCAGGAACTGTCAAGGAGCTATTCTGTAACGCTCAGCACCCTTATTTACAGTGCCCTTGATGGCATCTTATGTCCTATCTAGACAACGTGGTCAACTTTCTCTTTGTAAGATCCAGACACCTCTGCTTTGACTTCTGGTTAGGAAATCAGACTTCTGTGCACCCAGGGGGCTCAAGTCAGTAAATGACAGCACTAGAATCCTTTTACTTTGATTTCACAGAAGAAAGCACTGAAGGATTTTCATTCAGTTTTCTGGTGGTAGATGAATACTCCAAAACAGAAATCAGAGAAGCAAAGTGAACAGAAATAAGTGATTTGCATTCTGGTTTTTGGCCAACGGGTACTCTTGGTCTTGTTCAATCCACTTGAATATTGAACGTGACTTACCTCTGTTTTGGAATGAACATTGAATGTGTTCAGCTGTTCTTAAAATATGTTCCAACCTTGCTAGAAACGCAAAGCCTAGAGTTTCAGCTGGGGAAAGCCACACATTTGGGCTGGGGAAGGGGAGCTACTCCTCAACACTGCTACCCAGCAGCACCTCGTGTGTGTGATTTACACACATGTGTACCATTTTCTCCCACCTTGTTGTTGCTTTAACACTGGATTCACACACAGCTCTTGTCACCTTCTGAATAGTAAATGACGTTCGTGTGAAGGTAAGGGCTGTGAATTGGCCCAGATCAGCTCCACTTCAGTCCTGCGAGTTGCACAGAGACCAACGCCTGTGGTTTCCAAACGTTAGCACTACCTTGAAATAGTTAGCAGGCCAGTCTGTGATCACATTTACTTAACCTAGTTGACTGTTAGATACCTGTCTTGACTTATTCCTGTAATGAAATCCCTAAGTGGTTCACAGAACATTCTCAAGTCAGGTTTTCCCTGATGCTCTCTGACATTTTACTGGGATCCCCATTCCATTGCTAAAAATCCCACAGAATGCAACAAGTGGCTTTCAGAGTGTGAGAGGGGTCAAGGGGACATGGTGTCCACATACTCACTGTAGGTTGTTCCTAACTGGCGATGAGGACAAAGCTTCTCCTGCCGGCTTTTCAAATTCCAGGACTCAAAGATGGTGAGACCAGACTTCCCTGCATGCACAGGATTTGAGAATATCTTCAGATGAGGAAGGCGTCATCCTGTGTCTTAAGGATGGGTGGATCAGGTTCCCGCTGATCTGAGTATGCAGCTCCTCACCATCTGCAGCAAAGGCTCTGGCAAGAGTCCTTATCATGCAGGGCCAGCAGGGTGCCCAAGGGTAACCTCAGACAGCTAGTGCTCTCCAGAGGACAGGAGATAGGACCCAATTAAAATCCAAGATGGACATGTGGGTCCAACAGCAGGGAATAGCCCTGCCTGGGAATGTGTGTAGATGAGTGTGAAGTCATGAAAGAGGACAATAAGGGAGCACAAATAGATCTTCAGTCTTTGAAGAGTACACTGGGGCATCTGAGTGGACCTCAGAGACAATACTCTGTATTTTATGCGGTTGAGATCAGAAGATGTCAATCATTCTCAATAATAAACACACACACACACACACACACACACACACAGTTGTGTGATCTCCAATATAATTAAGAGAGTTGAATGGTGATTATCCTTTTTAAAACCTCAAATATTTGGAATGCTTCTAAGGTCAGTATTTTGAGAGTCATCTGATACACAGTCACCATAACTCAAGCAGCATTAGTATCATACCCTGTGCCATTGCCTGCATCCACACCTTTACCTGTCACATAGCAGTTTCATGGGCTTCAAAAGATTATTTTTTAATGTCCCCAAGGGTCTTCTTCTTGTTTGTTAGGGCTGCTGTGAGAATTAGGTAGTTTAAAATATATAAAGTATGAACAAGTGTCAAATATTTAAATGTGGATATTTCTCATAATTCTCCAGCATGGTACCCATAAAATTTTAAGAGGTGGACATGTCAGGCACAGTTGGCTCATGCAGTTTTGGAGGTGGCAAGTGTGAGATCCGCAGAGTGGATAACCAGTTTGAGCGCGAAGGCTGGAGGCTGTCCTAGAGCCAGAGTCCCTCCTTGCTTCTAGGAATGGAGGCTCCTGCACACAAGGACAGCAGAGCTGGTGTGTGTGTGTGTGTGTGTGTGTGTGTGTGTGTGTCTGTCTGTCTGTATGTATGTCAGGAAGAGCCTCTTCCACTGTGGCCAGGTCAGTCTCTGAGTCCCCTCAGGCTTGGCTGATGAGGGAGACTCCTTCACAGTGCAGAGGCAGATGTGTTTTATGCAGGCTACACATTTAATTGACTATCCCAACCCCACCCCCTCATGGAAAACCTACAGTGACATTTGACCAAGCATCTGACAGACCGTGGCACACTCAAGTGGACACAATCACCAGTGGGTGTTACAGATTTCCCTTCCATGAGAGTGAGGAGGCGAAGCTCAGTGGGGTCAGGGATGAGTCAAGAAGCAGAGAAATTCAGAGAGCAACAGGGGTCTTAGGACCTCCTTTATGGCCCCCATCTCTCCGTTTTGTTGAATTTTACAGATCTACACAATTTTAACCAATGAAAATCTTCAGTTATGACAGATGGGTTGGACTCTCCCTAGCAGAGATCTAAAAGAACAGTGACAAGTGACACCTGTGTACAGTCCCCTTCCTCAGGGGCGTGTCTGCTCCTGGGATTAAGTATTTTGAAATTAACAACATGAATGTAGTGGAGATACATCCCCTAGGAAGATCTCAGGAGCTTTCTGAAGATGTCCACCACCCTTCCTTGGGGGTCTTTACCTTTGACTCACGGTTGGCATGTGACCTCTCCACACAATAGATACTGAGACGATTCCCTGCGTGCGCACATCACCCATCCTCACTCTGCGCTCTCTTGCCTCCTCCTCTCCTCTCCCCTGGCCTCCATGCCTGCACTAACAGTCCCTCTTCTACCTCTCGGTCACCTCTTCCTGGTTGTCCCCACATATGAGAGAAAACACGTGACACTGTCTTTCCGCCCTGGCTTGCTTTGCTCTGCATAATGTCCTCTTGTTGTGTCCACTCTCCTACAAATGCAGGACTGAGTAACACTCCATTGCGCACAAGGACTGCTTCCTTCACCCATTCTGCTGGCAGGCACACGGGCAGATCCCACACCTTAGCAGGTGTAGATTACACGGGCACACAGGAGCCTCCTGCCTGCCAACTACAGGTCCTCTACCCACAGCGGGAGGGTGCAGCTGCATCTAAGGGTCTCTAGTTTCAGTTCTTGCAGGCGCCTCCATCTGCTTTCCAATCAGTGGCTGTACTGACGGACATTCCTGCCAAAGTGCGTAAGGGTTCCTTTGCCCCACGCCCTTACCGCCACTTTCTTTCTTTCTTTCCTTTCTCTCTCTTTATAATAACCATTCTGACTGTGGTTAGGTGGATTCTCAATGTAGATTTGATTTGAGCATTTTTTCCTTTTGAGAAGTGTCCGTTCAGATCCTTTGCCCGAGTTTTGATTGCTTTGCTTGTTCTTGTGTTATTTTTTTGTGAGTTCTTTACATATTATGGATGCTGATCCTTTGTCATGTAAGTAACTGGCAAAGATTTCCTCCAGTTCTGTAGATTGTCTCTTCACATTCTTTTTATCGCTGTGAGCCTGTTAGTTCCATGTACTCCCAGCTGCCCATTCTCTTGTCTCCTGGGTTTTGGAGATGGATTCAGTGGGTCATTGTGCCAGTAACTTGCAGTGTTTACCCCACGTATTCCTCTAGTCGTTGCAAAGTCTCGTCCCCACGTAGCCGCTGAGTCCGCCACTCTCCATCCTCGCTTCACCTGACTTCACTGTAATCTTGTACCGCGTGATCCACCAGCTGCTGCAGACTCCTCCGCACTCCTCTCCTGCCACCTCTACGTACACCACGCCATTGCCTGGTACCCACACACAAGTTCTCCTTCAGAGTTTCTCCCCGCTGCTATGCCTGCAGGGAGTGCCCCTGCAGCCTGGCTGTCTGGAGGAAACAGTGACTTCATTTTGCTTAGAACTATCCTGGTTTTTCCTTGCAGTTCAGACCACTGATTTCAGGAGCAAAGTTAATGCCCACTTCTGTTCAAGTTGGCTCACTCCTCCCTGAATCCTCCTGAGCACAGTCTTCCCTGTCCCTGTACTATGGTCTCTCGTCTTCTGAGCTCCCACCAGAATCACTTTAAGCTATGCTTACAAAATTATAAAGCTTACATATCCTGCATCTCCAGAAACTTCCAAACTCCTGCAAACCAGTTCCAAAGATTCCTAAACCACCTGGCCTTGCAATGACCCCAATTCCTGGTGCGATTCCTTGTCTTAGTCCGTTTTTCTTTACTTTGACCAAAATAGCCATAAATAAGCAGGTCGAGGATGAGAATTTATCCTGGCTCAGGGTGTCAGAGGTCTCAGTGCGGGGTCAGCTGATCCTCTGCCCTGGGCCTACATGAGGCAGCCCATCCTGGCAGAAGGGCGTGGAGGAGGAAGGAGCTTGCACAAGGTGCCCACCTGGCACCTGGCTCAGCTCCTGGCACCCAGGAAGCAGGGAGGGAGGAGGGAGTGTCAGGGACAGATGCTCTCACGGCCCTGACCCGGGAAGTGACCTCCCTGCAGTGACACCCCCTGCACAGGGTTGCCACCCCAGCCTTCCTCAGCTCCCCCTGGATTCCTCCAGGAGGCACAAGTGTACTGCTGAGTCACAGCCACAGTCCCTGCCTGGATGCTGACCTCTCACCTTGCTACCAGGGGACAACCGAATCCTAACTTGATCACACAACGCAGACACCAGTGACAGCCACTGACAGATGGCACCTGGTGTCTCAGAGCAGTGTTCATCTAACTTCCTTTCCCAGGGAGGCTCGGAGTTTTCATCGAGCTTTCCTTGAACTCTCTGCCTTTGCTGTCATGCTGAGTTCAAGGAGGTCCTAAGAGAGGGGACACTGTCACAGAATCATGGGTGAGTCAGTAAGCAAGACTTAGGACAGCAGAGGAACGCACAGCTGCGGGGAGCACGCAGACCCTCTCCTCTTGGGAGACCACTCGTGTCCCAGGGGTGGGCTCTCACTGCTGCTGTGACTGCTGGTGAGGAGGGGAGGCAGGTGTGTGATCCTGAGCAGGAGAGCTGTGTGAGGCTTTGCTATCTAGAAAATGTTTACAAACGTCCTCAGAGATCAGTCTCATGGTGACCAAGTCCCATGGTGACACCTCTCTCATGGTGACCACCTGTGCGCGGAGGTCAGAATGTCTCTCCTTGGTCACCGTCCAGTCTTCAGTCCCGATGGGCACCTTGTGCAAGCTCCTCAGGAGGCTGAAGTCGAATTAATATGATGTGCGCTCTCCCAGAAGCACCCACCGAACGCTCGCTGCTGTTTACCTGGAGAAGCGAGCGCCACTAGTTTCACGTGCTCAGGGCCTGCTTTTACCAAGGCCTGGGGCCTTTCACAGTCTACCCGTGTCAGCTCCAGTGCGCCTGTGTGGTCTGTTGTCTGTCTCTGGCTTCCTGTTGTCAGAGGCCGTTGAGCATAGAGCCATTGCACCTGTGTGAGTTGCAATGCTCTCTCGGTCTGTCTGTCCCTTGACTCTTCATTTGGTGAGGTTCTCACCACACAGGTGTGCTCCCTTATTGTGATGATGTCTGTTCTCAGGGCTTCTACTGACTCCTGGAAGTGGCTGTGGCCTTTGTCTAGTAATTTGTTCTACCTGGCAAGGAGCTGCCAGTTTCAGCTGAAGGAAGGGCTCCGTCTCCCACTTCTTATTGTGTTTTATTGTTGTATTTATTTCAGGTAATGCTGAGGAATCCTGTGCACGTCAAGAAGTCTGACTTTCCTTTACAACATCAGGGTCCCACACTGATCCAAGAAAGGGACATGGCCCTGAACAAGACCCTGAGGGACACAAGGGAGAAAATAGCCCCCAAGGAGGACCACAGGGAGCACCAGGCCTGGGGTAGACACCACCCAGGGCTGGTTTGCTGGAACTTTCATCCATGTCACCAAGACACTTACTAAGCAGAGAATGATCTTACTGAGTTCCACTTTTGGTGTTTTGTTTCAAACGTGGTTTGTTTGTTGAAAATTTTTAAAGGAATGAAAAGAAATAGAATTTTTCCTTTTGCATACGTTGAGTCATTAAAGAAAGATAGAAGTCTTCACTCATTTGTGGAGGCTGGATCTAGACCCTGGCCATTGAGAAAGGAGGTCTGTTATCACGTTTTAAATCCGGATGAGGTGTAATGTCATACAACCTAATACATTTTTAGAGATGTTTTGGGAAGGGGAGGAGAGGGATAAGGGTGGGTAATTGGGGAGGGGCACTCTTAGGGGTAAATTTAATCTTCAGAATCTATATACATATGATATTATTTTGTTAAAACTTATATGATTGTTCAACAAATAAATTTCTCAGTAAAAAAAAGATAGAAGTAAATGAATGAGGAAACCATTGAAATGACTCCAGTGTGTCTATGAATTAGGCACGCAGGTCAAGTCCTGCTTGACAGCTCCCTGTAGTTGACCTGGCCTGGCCCTTGCTCCCTGTAATGTAGGGGACATAGGCCATGGTCCTGCCTGACAGCTTGCAGGGTTGGCCTGGCCTGGCCCTTACTCCCTGCAATGTGATATAGGGGATGAGGGCCAGGGTCCTGCTTGACAGTTCACTGGGGCTGACCTAGCTTGGCCCTTGCTCCCTGGCTCCCTGTCATATAGGGGACACAGGCCGCCATCCTGCCTGACAGCTTGCCGGGGTTGGCCCTGGCCCTTGCTCTCTAAGCCTGTGGAGTGTCCACTGGAAGGCAGCTGCCCACCTAGCACACTCCTCAGCTGGGAAACTGACTGCTGTCAAGGCTTTGGAAAATAGAAAATAATACACTAATGCACAGGAATAGCTGCGACTTCCTTAAAAGGTTCTATTGGGAATTGTTAGTGACTCTTAAATAGAGCTGTGCCTCACTCCACGGTAGACCAGGCCATCCATTCTGAACATGCTATGGAGAGAGACTTCACGTGCCGTGAAATTCACCTACATACATACACCCCATTGTCACCTCGAGGCTTCCCCATATCTACAGACTTGCGAGAAAATGGTACAACTTAATTTTAGATTTTGACCGCATTGTATTGGCTTCTTTACTTTAATAATGGAAGTATGTATAATTTAATGATAAATCGAATATCATATTCCAAGGTATTTTATTGTACTATTGGCGTGTTATATATTTACAAGCATTTCTTTTTCTTTTCTCTTTTGTCTTTTTGAATGGTTATGGTTATATCCATGTGGATTTATAAAGATTTATAGCATCTCTTTTAACATTTCAAAAAAATCAAGATATTTTTGATGAATTTCACGAGAACCAGATACCTCCCTTGCTCTGGAAAGCTCACCCCGTGCTTTGCGCTGGAATCAAACAGCCCCTTCAGGCCTCTCATCAGTTCCCACAGGGGCTCACACCGCCACACACGTTTTCACGCTGCGGTGGAGCATGTGGGCACTCTGCAGTGTGTGACACAGCCATCGTAAGAACAAGTGACACAAATGATACCCCTTAAAGCAACAGCGCACACTCCCTCCCGTCTGCCTGCCTCACTTCTGCCAAATATTTTCCACAGAAACACTGTGCATCTTGTATGCAGGTGACTTTGTGCCTATAGGTGACCCCACCGTACTGCTTCATTGGTTGGGGCATCATGGTAGCAGGCAGAGCAAGAGACAGCAGGAAATGGGAACTAAAAACCAAGCTCTTCTAATTGATGCTACTGAAATCCAGGACCACATGTGCGCAATCTCAATTCAGGGATTTTAAAAGAAAAATTATGAATTTTGATAGGAATTCCAAAGGGCTCATAAGGACAGATCACTTCTTCTTGGAAAGAACAATGTTGGAGCTGAGAGAAGGGACATTGCCAAGGGATTAGTAAACAATTGTGACAATTGGGACATTTGGTGACAGAGGGATGGAGGACCTGGGTGATCTTCAGTCCTGCAGCAGAGGACACAGTCTGTGGCTCTCAAGGGGTCCCTCCAAGACTGGACTGTTCCTACGACTGCGGGGTCTCAGGAGGGATGGTGAGTATGCAGGTCACACTCTTGGTGAGGAAGGAGAGGCAGGGGAGGGCAACTCAGAGCGGCCACAGCAAGTGTCCATCAAGAGCAGGGCTTGGTCCAGGTGCACAGATAGCTGCTCAGGCCAGGTTAAGGAGATAGTGAGGCCCATGGACCTACTTCATTAGCCACAGAAACAGCAGCCCAGGCCGCTCATCCAGGAGTCTCCAGTAACTGCCTGCCTTGACGTGGTCAGTTGAAGGGAAGTGACAGTTGGTTAGGAATTGCCTGTGTTCTGATTCAGTTGGAGAGCCAGGTGGACTCTGGTCCCCAGTGCTGAGCTTATCACCAGGAACGTCCACCGTGAGGCCCTGGGAACTGGCTGTGGTGGTCTGGAGCTGAGTCTCAGCTTCAGCTAGTCCTCCAGAGGGGCTTCACTGGATGTAAGCTGCATCTCATTTGGGGTCAGGGATTGGAACATAGGGACAGAGGCTGGTGAAGAGATGGCTCAGCCATCTCTTCCAATGTGTCAGCTGTTTTCCATGCAGGATTCACTGGCCACAAGGTTTGAGAAAGAGTGGGGAGAGCTCTGGGTTCAGTGATCCAGGGTGTGATTAGAGGTTTAAAGTTTGGGGAGCTCTGAGCCCAGGGAATCAGCTACATTACTGTGCCAGGTCTGGTAGCTCTGGCAGCTACCTTATTCCTCAGCTGTGAAATCTCTGTACTCTGCGTATCCTGCTGGATCAACTTGGGGATACACGGCATGATGGAAGCACTCCCCATAAGCAGCCGATCACCACACGCAGCAGAGGAGGAAAGAAGACCTCACCCTCCCCTGTCATTAACCATGCAGTTCCTTCCTAGAGGCAGCCACTAGCCAGCGTGTGGCTTATCCATCCAGATATTTGAAATTGAAATGCCATGCACATCTGTGATGAGCCAGTATTTTGTTCTAAAGCCTTGACTGCATTTGGTGACATTTACACTCCTTATACCAATCAGGAGGCTCATTTCAACGTTCAAATGACAGTGCAGACAACTGAGGCTTACATGACCTTCCCAGGTCCACATGGCTCCAGGCTGGACCTGTGCTCAGGTCTCCTGCCAGCACACACACTCAATCCCTCTGCTTTTCTTTTTCTTTTTTTCTCTAATGAAATTATATATATATATATATATATATATATATATTCTGAAAATTAGATTTACCCCCAAGAGCCCCCCATTACAAACCCTTATCTCCGCCCCCCTTTCCCAGTACATCTCTACAAATGCCTTAGGTTGTATGACATTACACCTTATCAGGATTTAACACATGATAATAGACCTTCTTTCTCAATGGCCAGGGTCTAGCTCCAACCTCCACAGATGAGTGAAGATGTTTGACCCTTGGTTCTCTGGGTTATGCTGACTTCATTCAGCATAATTTCTTCCATAGCCATCCATTTACCTTCAAAGGCCGCAATATCATTTTCTGACTCTATTGTTGTCTCATCTCCATGAACGCAATTTCCACCCAATCCATCTGCAGGGGCATGAAGTGGCCCCATCTCCATGGTCTCCCTGAAGCCTAGCTCTGACTCAGGAGGCGCTGATGGGCAGCCAGGGAACAATGGGGTCTGAATTTGCAACCTCAATCTCTGCAGCAGTTCCACCTTGGACTGAGAATTTCATAACAGCCAGGGCGAATGTGGCCATGAGCCTCCAGGAACGCACAACGTCTAGTCTAGCGCCATCTGTAGACTCTACACTTCACGCTGACATGAGTGTCCTTCATCTGCACAGCTGAGGACCCTGAGTCTGATCCCTGTCCTGCTCCTTTCCTTTCCAGGCTTCTTCCACCCAGGTCAGGGGCTCAGCAGCAGCTCTGTCCAGGCTGGTGAAGCAAACTTCTCCCTCCACTCTGGTCCTGTGTCCACATGGAGGAAATTCCCTGAGTAATTCGTGAGCAGCCCCACTAATGTGCTGACAGTTACTCTGTGTCGTCCTGGTCTCCCTGGGCTCTGCAGGAGGAAGAGGCCCCTCTCCTGCGTGGTAAGATCCCTGACTTCATGGGAAATATGTTGTTCATTTATCTTATGTTCAAATGAACTCATATATGAAAATCTGATGACACACGTTACAGTTGACATTTGCATGTCCTTGGAGAGGGGAGTGTGGATTTACTCTCTGTGCAAGTGACATTGGGGTCAAGGGACATGCACACTGCAGCATCAGTCTGTCAACTGTGTGGGAGGGGCCTGTCCTCAACTATCAGCTTCCTCCTAGAACAAGAAGTTTGCAATTTCCCATCAAGACGGATGTGAGAAATGGAAATTTCAAGAACATGCCACCTCTCCTCTGGTGAGCCCAGCACTTGCCTTGGGGTCTCTCAATGGAGGTCACCTCCCCATCTGTGCTCACAAAGCAACAAGAGAACCAGAGCCTTGGCCCACAGTGCACAGACCCCACCCTCAGTGCTCCCTGTACCTGCTGTGGTCTCCAGATAATTCAACTGTAAGTGATCTGGAACCTTCCTCATTGAGGAAGCCCTAGGAGAGGAGAAAGCTGGGCTACGCTGCTGGCTCTGGCTGGGAGCCTCCCTCCTCCTGGCTCCTGGTAGGGAGGACAGGAGGGGTGTGCAAGTGAAGAACCTGGCCACTTAGGAACAGCAAGCCTGTTCTGTGGTGTGTGGCTTTGTGAGGCCATTTTCAGGTCTCTGTGGTGAGCTCTGAGCATGCACATGTGGAGGGTTCTCCAGACTCAGCTCTCCTTCCACAACAAGACTGGTAGATGCTGCTTCCTGAGCCTGATACCAACATCCTCCCAGCCCTAGGTTTCTGGGTTTCCCTTCTTGAGAATGGAGCAGAAAGACTCTGGGGTTGGACATGGTGCTGAGCTCAGTGCAGGCGTCTGATAGGCCTGAGTGTCTCATAGGTTTCTCCACCTGGGCTGTGGGGAGGACGCTGTCCCAGGAGCCTCAGATGCACCTTGGTACGGAGTCTTCTTCTCTGCAGGACTTCAGGGCTGTGCAGCAGCCTGGTGGCTGTGTCCTGGTGTTTACTCCTGGTGCAATGATGCTCTCATGGTCAGATAACCAGGAGAATCCCTCAGTGTGGTGTGGTTGTAACAAGCTCAGCTGCATGCATGGTGAGCTCTGGGGCTGGTGTGGCCCTCCAAGTCCTCATGTGTGCAGACTGTCCACGCAGGAGCTAGGCATCTGTAGAGGGTCCTCAGCCAAGGAAACGGCCACAGAGGTCTCCATTTACACCTCTCTGCTGAGTGCATTCAGCCCTTGGAAGACATGTTCAGGACCGAGGAGGCCACCCAAGGTTGGACACCATTGTGCATTTAAAGTCCGTCCCTTGAATTGCGAGGACCTGTCATCTCCATGGAATGAGCTCCAAGAGAAGCTCCTCTAGGAATACAATTGGCCTATTTTTTGGAGTGACGTTTTCAACAGGGCGTGGTGGAAAGAACCACAGGCCCTAGCGTCCCAGCTGAGCTCAACCTGCAGCTTGCTGTCCCCTGGCACCGGTACTACATCCCCCTTGCCAGAGATAGAATATCCAATGTCCCTCCAAAGTCCTGTTTTTAAATCTCAGTGTGAGAGTAGGAGGTGGAGCCCATGGGTGGTGGTGGGGACAGCAGGACAGGGCCCTTGTGAATGAGTATGTGCCCTCAGACAAGAGCTATGGGTGCACCCTCCCCTTCCATCCTGTGAGGACACAGGAAGAGGACAGTCATCTGCAGATGAAGAAGGGGACCTTAGCAGACATTGACCTTGGCTTTCCCATCTCCAGAACTGCGGGCAGCAGATTTCTACATTTATGAACCACCTGGTAGTGGCACTTTGTGCCAGACTCCTGAGCAGGATGAGAACCTGCCACCTCTGCTGAGCACCTTGGCCTGCCCAGGTGACTCCCAGGTGATGTCCGACAGACCCTCCTCCCTGTGGTGTCTGAGCCTGTCACCAAGTCTGCCTCAGAGCTGTGGCTGCAGGCTCCACTCACCACATTGGGTGAGGAACGCAGGTCAAAAGTGCCCACTGGAGACAATGACATTTCCTGTGTCCCTGTGTAACAGCAGCCCTTTGCCATCCTGATGACAGGTCCCCTGTCCCTGCCAGCTTGACAGCATCCTTTTCTACTTGCTGGTCTCCTATAACAAGAGTGTTGGGTGACTCTGGAAGTGGATGTGGGTTTTACTGGGTGTTGTGGTGTGTCTCCTCTCAAGCCCTGTTCACATGTAGGAATCCTGACCTTTAACCCACAGAGGCACATGTAGCATGTGTAGGACTAGCACACAGGCCTGTGTGGCTCCCCAGGGAGGTGCAGAGCAGGGTCTCTCCTGCTCCTGTAGCACCAGGATCCACATGAAGCTTCACTTCAGGACCCTCCCCCGTAGGACCCCGGAGCTGCCCCTGCACCTTCTCAAGCAGGACGCCCAGATCACGGGGCACTGTCTCTGGGGGCCTCTGCTGTACCTTCTCCTCCTCCAACTCTCACACCTCCCTGTCATTCTACCGGGGCTGCTCTGGAGGCACGTGGCTCCCCAAGGCCTCTCTGCAGCTGGGTCTCTCACCCTAAGTGGAGACTGCTTGGAGTTTTCCTGTGGTTCTCCCAGCTGCAGGGGTGAAGCGTGCTGGAGGGGTGTGCAGCACGTGCTGTGTGCACCCCAGGTGCTGGAGCCGCGGTCGCTAGACGGCGCTGTCTGAGCCAGGGCCTCCAGGCCCAGCTGCTCTCTATTAGGACTTTCCACCAGGGCCTGTTTTCCTTGTGGGTTTCACACTGCCTGGGGCGGCACAGCTGTGCTCCTATGGGATCCTGCGCGTGAGCTGGCTCCAGACCACCAGCTTCCTTCCTAGCAGGCACAAAATCCCAGAGTCTCCCTACTAAGTGGGCAAGAAATGTCAAAAATACATATTGGAGGAAAGATAGCCTTTTTAACAAATGATACTGGGAAAACTGGACATCCACATGTAGGAGAATGGATGGGATAGTTTCTTCTTTCTCACCTGCACAAAGAATCAATGTGGATGAAAGACAGCAATTAAATCAGACACTTTGCAACTGCTAGAAGAAAACATATCAACACTCCAGCATATGAATGCTGGCACTGACACCCTTAATAAGACTCCTGAAGCGCAAGAAATAAAACCAAGAATCAATAAGTAATATGCATCAAATAAAAAAAAACTTCTGCACAGCAAAGGAACGATTAAGAATATGAAGAGAAGACCTGCAGAACGGGAGGAAATCTTTGCCACCTGCTCCTCCAATGGGGGATTAATATCGAGAATACATGAAGAACTCAAAAAACATAACAGCAAAAATAATCCAATCTACAAATGGGCAAAAGAA
>PVKS010043595.1:0-14598 GCA_004027875.1 Aplodontia rufa | reverse complement strand
CATATACTCCCACATGCCAGGCAAGCACTGTAACCGCCGAACCTCCGAGCCACCGCTCCAGCCCCATAAATGTGTGTCTTAATGGAACACTTCACAGAGGTTGTTATAAAAATTTAACTGTTTAATAAATTAGTTTAACCAACAGTCTCGATTCCATGGAATTGTTTTGAACAAGTACAGGTGTCAGATGAGCTGGGGAAGACTAGCCAGGGCAGAATGACAATATTGGATACCCCTTTTATTTTTTGTACCAGGGTTTGAACTCAGGGGTGCTTAACCTCTGAGCCATATTACTAGACCTTTTAATTTTTTATTTTGAGACAGGCCTCACTAAGTTGCTCAGGACCTGCGAATTTGCTGAGGCTGGCTTTGAACTTGCAATCCTCCTGCCTTAGCCTCCCAAGTCGTTGAGATTACAGGTGTATGCCACTGGGCCAGCTGGATACCCCTTTGTTAATAGAGAGGCAGTTAACCAACAAAGATGACCCTCATAAAGAAGTTCTGCCTGTTTTTGGTACTGGGGATCTAACCCAGGGTACTTTACCACTGATCTACATCCCCAGCTCTTTTTTTTTTTTTCTTTTTTAAATTGTGAGGCTGGGTCTCACTAAATTGCTGAGACTGACCTTAAGCTTGTGATCCTCCTGTTTCAGCCTCCTGAGTCACTGGAATTACAGGTGTGCATCACCATGCCCAGCAGTCCATATCTAATTTAAGTAGAGTTTTAAGTTTTAAGGAGTTTAACATTCATTCTGAAATGTTTTTGTAGTTGTTAGTCTTCAGGTATTTTTCTTGATAGACTTTCTCTTTCTTTTTTTTTTTTTTTTTAGAGACAAATAATCAGTTTTATTTATTTTTTCATCTGATTTTAGTTTCTCTGACACTTAGTAGTAGTGTATGTGGTGCTGGGGTTTGAACCCAGGTCTTCACACATGCCAGGCAAGCGTTCTTCACTGAGCCACTGTTCCAGCCCTTGATAGAGTTTCTTTTACTTTCTATATTGTGGCAGTGTACAAGGCTAAGGCTATGTATTTCTGCAAGTTAATTATGTATTAGGACTACCATAAAAGATTTCAGATCCCAGGGGCTGGAGTGGTGGCTCAGGGATTACGGCACTTTCCTGGCATGCGCGAGGATGTGGTTTCAAACCCCAGCACCACGTACAAAACAAAGTGTCTCTTTCTCTCACTGTCCCTCTCTTAAAAAAAAAAAAAAAAAAAAAAAAAGATTTCAGATCCCATATTGGTTTCCTGGAAACTGTTAAAAAATAAGTTGCTAGCAGAGTATCATACCTTTTGTTTCTACCAGAATAAAAATTGTTTAGGCATTTTGATGGTCATTCTCATGCACTTACTGACCTTGGGGGCTTGATTTTGTTTTGTAGGGCTAATAACTAGTATTTATATAAGACAGAAGAAAAAGATGTCATTCCGTAAAGGTATGCTCTCTCTGCAAGTTGTGTTGTTTTTATAATGTAGTAGAAGGTAAAGAGATCTTAATGCAGGTTTCCCCATCTGTTTCAGTAAACATCGTCATCTTGGTCCTGGCTGTTGCTCTCTTCTTACTGGTTTTGCACCATAACTTCCTTGGTCTGAGCAGTTTGCTAAGGAATGAGGTTTCAGGTATGGGAACCCTTATTAAAAGCCATGAAATTTGTATATTACCTGGACTTCTCTGTATCCCACATTCTAACTTACATCATTATGTTAAAGGAAAAGAAAGATTGCTTCTTGGCCTTAACAAAATCTAGGAAAACTCTGGAAACAGGCATGGAGGGTACTCATTGTGCTTCTATGATGTCTCCCATAGTTTTCTTCTCTTTGTAGTGCAAGTCGTTAGCTAAGAGTTATATCTGACAGAATATTCCTTTTCACTAAATTAGAGGGCTCTGACATTTTAGCAGGGCATCACTTCAGAAGATTGGAGCAGGCATGTATCCGTGATATTCAAGTCATGATTTATTCTCTAGGTGTATTTTTTTGGTTACTTTCCTTTAACTTGAGCAATGACATCAGTAGAACTCTAGTTATAAAATAGAAATCATGGGATTAGGGATTTAGCTCAGCGGCAGAGCGCTTGCCTAGCATGCGCAAGGCCCCGAGTTCGGTCCTCAGCCCTGAAAAAAAGAAAAAAAAAATAGAAATCATAAAGGCTTGCCAGCTAATTTTAAAAATCATGTATAATTATATTGCAAGTTATTTTAAATTGGTTGTTTGCGTTTCTCTATCTTGGTATTGAGGTACTTTTCAGACTTTGGGATGTCTGTCAAAAATCATTTTTGAATTGCTCATTACCCACCATAGTTGACCAGAGGAAGAAGAGAATACTAGCTTTCTCTTGACTTTCACTGAGTCCTTATAGCATCTTTTTTGTTGTTGTTGTTGCTGGCGCTTGAACCCAAGGCCTTGTTCAAAACTAAGCATGTGTTCTACCACTGAAGTTACAACCCCAGACTTGGTAGCATGCTTTATAATGACAATGTGTATGTGTGTGTATATTTTGCGTATAGCATGTACAAATTACAAGTAATGTTAAAGGAAAAGAAAGCTGGCTTCTTGGCCTTAACAAAAACTAGGAAAGAATCCAGGAGTAGGTGTGATGGGTACTCATTGTACTTCTCCCATACATTTTTTTTTTTAATAGAGGGAGAGTGATAGAGAAAGAGAGAATCAATTTTATTTTAGTTTTTTGTCTGGTTTTTGTTGCTCTGATGCTTAGTTGTGTATATGGTGCTGGGGTTTGAACTGGGTTGTCACGCATGCCAGGCAAGCCTGATATCACTGAGCCACCGCTCCAGCCCCCCTCTCATACATTTTTTTTTCAGGGCTGAGGACCGAACTCGGGGCCTTGCGCATGCTAGGCAAGCGCTCTGCCACTGAGCTAAATCCCCAACCCCATGATTTCTGTTTTATAACTAGAGTTCTACTGATGTCATTGCTCAAGTTAAAGGAAAGTAACCAAAAAAATACACCTAGAAAAAATAAATCATGACTTGAGCTAGGCAGGCACTCTGCCACTGAGCTAAACCCTCAACCCGCCTCTCATACTTTTGGGAGGGAAAATTTTATAAAAAAGGAAAGAGCATTCAAACTTAATGAGGGTAATTTGTTCACCGCCTTATCTCCCGTGCTTAAGAATGATGGTTGATACAGAAAACGTGTTCAATGAATATTAGTTGAATGAATAATTTCATTGCTTAGAGATAACTACTATGGACTTCCAGTCTTTTTCTATATGTTTTTTTCCTATAAAGTTGAGATTATACTAAATTGTACATATGATATTGATAATATCATATTACCATAATGACAGAAACTGTCTTATTTTAATATTAGTTTACTTGTTGCCACAGGAAAATATCATTTCACCTTTCACTTTTTTGATGATGATATGCAGCATACACATATGCATATTGTCATTGTCCATCCTCCATGATTTGTGTTCTGCTCATGCCTGCAACCCCAGTACTTAGGTATTGCCTATAATAGGTACCCAGTGTTCAATGAAGGAAATTATAGTTATCACTGTATCTGTGGGTGAATGGTTCTAGGACTTCCCATGGATACAAAAACCTTCAGATGCTCATGTCCCTTATATAAGATGGCATATTACTTGCATATAATGTACATACATTCTATTGTATACTTTTAAGCATCTCTATATTTTGTTTATACACAGTTTTGATTACTTTTCAGATTTTGTCCATAAGACAGGTAGAAAGGGAAATGATAGGGTCAAAGGCCGTGTACCTGTTTAAGGCCTTTTTTTTTAAATTTTTTTTTTAAATAAAGAGAAAGGGACAGTGAAAGAATCAATTTTTTTTTTAAAGAGAGAAGGACAGTGACAGCAAGAGAGACAGAGAGTATCAATTTTTATTGAGTTTTTCACATGGCCTTCATTGCTCTGACACTCAGTTGTGTACATGGGTTGCTGGGGTTTGAACCTGTGTACTTGCGCATGCTGGGCAAATGCCGTAACCACCAACCCACCGCTCCAGCCTGAGAGAATCAATTTTATTTAGATTTTCACATGGCCTTCATTGCTCCTACACTTTGTTATGTACGTGGTGCAGGGGTTCGAACCCACGTCCTTGCACATGCCAGGGAAGCACTGTAACCCCCGATCCACTACTCTGGCCCCTGTTTTTAAGCTCTTGAAACAAATTGCTACAATACATTCTAGAAAGGTGCTGCTACTTTCTTGCTAATAGTGTATCAGTGTTGTCAGCCTGTTTTTAAAACAATCTTCCACTTTTGCAAAAGCTTGGTTTCATATAGGAAAACAATTTCTGGGCTATGTACTTCAAATTTAATGGAAGAGAATAAGGTAAATTGGTACCATAATATCACTTTACTTCTTTCCTTGTCTTGGACTCTGTATTAGAAGCTCACAAGATTGTTTGTGTCACAGTGCCTTCCTTGTGTGTTCTTTTCAGATTCAGGAATTCTGGGGCTTCAGCCCATAGATTTTGTCCCAAATGCTCCTCGACGTGCAGTAGATGGGAGACAAGAGGAGATTCCTGTGGTCATTGCAGCATCTGAAGACAGGCTTGGGGGGGCCATTGCAGCCATGAACAGCATTCAGCACAATACTCGGTCCAATGTGATTTTCTACATTGTTACGCTCAATAATACAGCAGACCATCTCCGGTGAGCTTTGCTTGCCTCATGATTCTGCTTCTAGTGGATGCTCTGGAGTAGGCCAGCTGCCAATCCAGAAACTATTTTCATATATACATGTTTATGCACAGTGGAGATTATACAAATATAAGTTGCATATATGACATTTTTACATGTGATTAAATCAAAAGCAGGTTTCGTGATAGCAGAAATGATACAGAGCTTACGCCAGGAAGTAAATGAATTGTCACTGTGCACTGTTAGCTCCAATTGTTGCTTTGGTAACATGACTTTCTCAATGAAGGAAACAGTATGATTTACAGATCACAAATTCTTATGCCACAGACATGCTCTGAATAGTTATGGTCTAGAATGGGAAGGCACTTGGGAACAATGGCAAGGTGGTCAGGTGAAGTTGTGAGCAGATTCTGACCCAAATCTTAGTCCAGGGTGGTTGGGTAAATCTTGGAGACCATTTCTTCATTTATAACTATGGAGTGAAAACATCCCACCCAGCAGGTGGTGTGTCAAGTAAATAAAAATCTATACAAATCACCTAGCACATAGTAATTGATCAGTAAATGGTCCTTAACTATTTTAATTGCTGTGATTAATAGAAACCTGTTTCTCATTCATTAAAATACTTACCAGGTTTATTCCAAGAAACAGCTTGTCTAACAGATTAACATTTGTCAAAGTTCTAAAACATTTCTGTCCTCATGGCTCTTTCTTCATGGTTCATATTTTAGTTAATGAAGTTGACTTTTTCCATACTTCACAACCCAGCAGCCATCTAAGATACAGAATACTGCACTAAAATGGATTACAGAAATACTAAGTGTCCACAGCATGCTGATTTGCAATGGACTAGAAAAAAATGCGCTGGTTTTTCTTGTAATACCTGACTTGGGTAGATGAATTATTTAGGGTCATTACGATGAATTGTCATTCTTTATGTAACTAACATACTATTACTTTTATTGATAATTAGCTTTTACTATTACTGTATCTTGGCCATTTTCTTTTCGGAGCAGGGGTTATTGAGGATCAAACCCAGGCCTCATGCATGCAAGGCAGGCTCTCTACCACTGAGCTATATCCCTAGCCTTTGGCTCATTTTTCTCACCAGTGTATTTGGAAATTTAAGAATTGTTCATATGGTATTGGAATGTTCTTAATTCCACTGTTTTTCTACAGTATTTTTAATGTTGCAAGACAATTACCAAAGAATCTTGGTTCAGGGAGGGGCTTCAGTGGGAATAGATGTCATTGCAGAGGATGAAACCCAAGTCTTAAAGGAGCTTAAACCCCATTAGGTCCCTAGGATTTCTCTTAATATCGTTCTCATTAGGAAAGCACAAAGGTAAGACTGATTTGGAAACATGAATATTTCAAACTGAAATGTGGTGCTTTTCTTTTTTCTCGTTTTTAAAAATCAGGTCCTGGCTGAAAAGTGGTTCCCTGAAAAGCATCAGGTACCAAATTGTGAATTTTGACACTAAACTTTTGGAAGGGAAAGTAAAGGAGGATCCTGACCAGGGGGAGTCCATGAAACCAGTGAGTTCCATGCATCCTTGTTCATACTTGGGAATATCAAGAAATGATTAAATTCCTGGATAACTATGGATACACAGTGCAAATACTGCTGTGGGAACCAAGCCTTGACAGTTCTGAGTCCTTTGGTTATCTTCCGCAAGGATTGAGAACCTTCCTGTATAAATAAAAGCACAAGCCACGTGTGCTTTTATAGATGGCACGCACCTGGAATCCCAATGATTTGGAAGTCTGAGGCAGGATTGCAACTTTGAGAGACCAGCCTCAGCAACTTAGCAAGACCCTGTCTCAGAGGTCTGAGCAGCTCAGTGTTTGTAGAACACCCTTGGGTTCCATCCACAGTACCATAAAAGAAAAGCATAGACACTGTCCTATGCCAACATTTCTTTCCTTTTTTAGCTAACCTTTGCAAGGTTCTACTTGCCAATTTTTGTTCCCGGTGCAAAGAAGGCCATATATATGGACGACGATGTAATTGTGCAAGGTACCAAAGAATGTTACCATGAGTGTTGTTCCCCATTCAGATTGTGAGTTGTAGTGTTTGCCTTGTTTACGGTCCTTTTATAAAAGGTCACCATAGGGAGAAGTGGGAGGAACAGGGAATCACAAGGCAACTAGAAATGTTAATCCTAACACCTTATCCTTTTTAGGTGATATTCTTACCCTGTACAATACACCACTGAAGCCAGGACATGCAGCTGCATTTTCAGAAGACTGTGATTCAACCTCTACTAAAGTTGTTGTCCGTGGAGCAGGGAACCAAGTAAATTATCCAATACCCCATTCCCTATAAAGGTTTAAAAATGAATTCATCCTTTTTTGTCCTTTTTTACATTTCCTAATTATTTCATCCCCAAACTCAAGCCTCCTTTTATGTAGATCCATGTGTAAATATAATTATTCTTGAAAATTTGGTTTAATAAGTCATTAGGTTTTGTCTTTGAATCTCTAATGTCACTTTTATTTGCTAATCTTAGAAATCAGTTTAACAAACTGTTTACTGACTATAATCTTTTCTGTTTGAAGCAGCGAGCATATATTCCATTTGTTTTTAGTACAATTACATTGGCTATCTTGACTATAAAAAGGAACGAATTCGTAAACTTTCCATGAAAGCCAGCACCTGTTCATTTAATCCTGGAGTTTTTGTTGCAAACCTGACAGAATGGAAACGACAGAATATAACTAACCAGCTGGAGAAATGGATGAAACTTAATGTTGAGTAAGTATATACCTGGCCCAAGCTATGGAAATTGTTTGACCCTTGAGAATCTTGGCTAACAGAAGCTGGTCAGTACTTTTCACTGACATTTGTTATTTGTCCCACCAAGAGAGGGACTGTACAGCAGAACACTGGCTGGCAGCATCACAACACCGCCTCTGCTTATTGTATTCTATCAGCAACACTCCACCATTGACCCTATGTGGAATGTCCGCCATCTTGGTAAGTAGAAATAACTAACCAGTGGCCTAAGGTAGTAAAGAATTAAGTTACAAGAAAGGAACCATCCTCAGGAATGTGATATATTCATATTTCAAGTTGTTTGGTGTGGCATTGCCTAGTGTCTGACAGGTAAAATCATTTGACTCTTTTTCTTAACATTAAGGTTCCAGTGCTGGAAAACGATATTCACCTCAGTTTGTAAAGGCTGCCAAGTTACTCCATTGGAATGGACACTTTAAACCATGGGGAAGAACTGCTTCATATACTGATGTTTGGGAAAAATGGTATATTCCGGATCCAACAGGCAAATTCAGCTTAATCCGAAGACATATGGAGATCTCAGACATAGAGTAAAATACAATTTAAACTATAAGCATTTCTCAGGAAATCTTTGAAAGTAACAGTGTGGGAAGTAACAGTTGGTAGGCTTCAATTCCTATCTATTGCAACCCATGGAAAAAGGGATATTTCAGCTGGGTAAGTGCCCTGTCTGGCAGTCAGCATCCCAGATAGACAAAAATATGTCTCCATCTGCCTTACCATGTGTTTGCTTACCGGTGCTGACCAGAAGAATGAACTGATGAGACTGATAGAACCAACACAGCTAGCTGAAAACTGCTGCTTGGTTTTAATTTTGTAACCTGTGGCCCAATCTGTAAATAAAACCTACATTTTTCAATAGACTTGTTTCCAAATAACTATTTCTGTCCCCTATGTTATGAGTTGAATGTATATTATTTTCCAAAATTGTACTAATGATACACATTCACAAAAATTTACAGTTTATGTCATAGCAAAATTGGCACATTATATGCACAGAACATTTTGCTTAAGATGTTAAGAAAACCTTTGTAAAAGGGCAAGTTTGTATTACACATAATCTGTGCTGAAGTCATAAGCGTCATCCTTGTTAGACATTTTATCCAAGATAAGAGATCTTGCAGATGGTTCACCTACAATGGAGAAAAATAATGTGAGGTTTTATAGGAAAAAAAAAGTACAAGCAATTCTGTGTTTAAGCTGCTTTGTTAGAAATCCTTTGCCCAGATGCACCTGTACATTCCTCAGGAGATGGCTTTGTCATCTCTTCGGTAGGGAGTGTGTCTGAGATCTTTTCCTATGGGTAAAATTAAGGATGACAACCATAAGCCTCAAATATTTGAATACAAAATATTTCATTTGTTCTGTTAGGCTCTTCCGATTCATTGTACATTATTAAAACCAGTAAACAATTCATAGAGAACATACTTACATCGACTTTTTCATAATCAACACTCTCCTGGTCACTGATCCTGTCTTCATTGTCCTCCTCCTCTTCCTGTTTCCTTTCTCTGTGTCTTGGTAATTCTTCAGGAATGTCCTTTTCCTCTACTATCCCATTTGTCAGACCCGAAGACTGGAAAAGGATGCTACTGGCTAAATGAGGGCCTCTGATGGCTAGGAAGGGAACAAAGCCCATATAAACAGATGACCTTTAGTGGCCTGTCAGTGGATGAAAATAGCAGTGAAACACAAGTTTCACTCACCTTTTATGCTCTGTGCATTGTTCTTTTCCAGTTCTTCCAGATTTAAGCCACTTTGCATGTCTGCCACAATACTTTCATTAAAATGTGGAGAAGGAGTCCAGGACACAGGGGGATGACAATAGTAACCTAATGAGGCACTGGAATTAAAAATAAGATTTGTCAATAACCCAGTCCTGCTGGGAGCAATGGTGCATACCTGTAATCTCAGTTACTAGGAAGGCTAAGGCAGGGGGATTTCAAGTTTGCCCAAGCAATTTAACAAGGTCCTAATAAGCAACTTAGTGAGACACTATCTCAAAATTTAAAAAGGGCTGGGTATGTAGCTCATCAGTGTTAAAGCGTCCCTTGATTCAATCCCCAGTACCAAAACAAAATCAGTTTACCCTGTCCACTCAGACCACAGTAGTTTGGCAGCACGTTCAACATTGGGGCTTCCACCTCTTTGGTGCAGACCTCTTCTCTGAGCAAGTTTAGTAAAAAATTCGAGAGAATTCTTATAGTCTGGGACAGTATACTGTAGTACAACCTCAAAGCAAAACAAGAAATGTCATTCATCTAATATAGTGGATGGAAAAAAATGAGTTATCTACTTAAAATGATTACAATAAAAAACTGGTGAGGAGCTCAACAGGAGGTGGAGTTCTTTACCTGTCGAGCATCAGCCTGGGACAGGATGGCACTGGCAGCCTCCACTGGTTTTACTACTTCAATACTTGCTGGACTCCGCAGAGCAAGTGCAGTAGAGGAGTTACATGGTGACACAATCAAACATGGACTATCTATGATTGTCATGTGTTTGTTCAAGGGAACAACCTGCATGTTCCTGAAAGGAGAAATGGAATCACCACGGGCATTGATTTATCTGGAGGGCAACAGAGAACACGAAGCTCAGGGTTGGATTGAACAAACTCAGCACTGTGAGTCAGATTCAATTTATCATCATTTGCTTCATGTTTATCTAAAAGCCTAACAGCATACTCATTCCTTTTAAGGAAAAGCACTGTATGTTGCAGCATGTATTCCTACCTAAACAAAAGGCTATTTCCTCTGCCCTAAATAGTATCCTTCTACTCGGCAAACAACTTATTTCCCAAAGAAAACCAAAATAAAATGTCATCTGTAAGAAAAATTACTACACAGAATAGCTCAAATTACCTTGTAAGCCCCATAGATACACCAACATTACATATCCGGTTTTGTTTTAAGCTGTTAATGATGCTGCTCTTTCCCACATTTGGAAAACCTACAAATAAATTGAAATTCATAGATATAAAACACATTATGGACTGATCATTATGAAATTTCCTGTGCATAATTTGTTTGTCTGATGTTTAGAGCAAGATCATAGTTGAATCAGTGTCATTTCAATACCAAGACCAGTATTAGCTTTTTCATTCCTTGCAGAAGAATTAAAAGAGCAGGAAAAGACTATTAATGCAAAGAAAGAGAATGCCTGTACATATGCATTCATTTGCACTGTTAGGGATAGAACCCAAGGCCCTGCACATGCAAAATATTCTTATTACTATTCAGCTACATCTACACCTACCTTTTGAAAGCCAACTTGCTACAGCACACAGTCCCAACAAAGAACTAAACCTAGGAACAATTATTTAAATTTTTTCTCTAAATTGTGTGTGTTGTGGTGAAGGGGACAAGAGCTAATTTTTGAGCAAACCCTTTGTTTCATAATACTGTTCTCTGATAATGTGGAAGACTTGTTGGCTAAGTAGATCTTGACATGTAAAAGGTAGAATGTGATGAAATGAAACTCACCTATTACTCCAACCTGGATAGGTTTGCCGTAAGTCTCCTGAAAACTTCCAATAAGTTTCCAAAGGCACTCTTTGCCAAAGCAGACTTTATTTTTGAGAGGAACAGCTTTCTTCTTTACCTTCACATGTTAAAATTCCAAATAAATCAGTTTAATTATTCTGACAATAGATAAAACCCAAGAACTCTGCCATCACTAGATATCTCTGGATGAAATCAGAGTTGGATCTTGTTATTTTTCACTTTAAATCAACATTCTTTATACTCATCATATTTCAACCATTCAAAATCTGAAAAAACCACACTTCTCACCACAAACAGTAAAGTGTACCTTGCTTATCCTCCGTTTGTCCTTCAGATACGTTGAGGCTTTAAACACCACTGTTGGCAATTCTTTCCTCAAATAATTTAGCCAGCTCTCCAAATTCTCCTTTGGTATTAGATCTGATAGGAAGTAAAGTAAGACACATGCTTCAATTTAGTCCTTGTTGAGACGAATTATAGAATGGAATAAACCATGGATTTCACTATAGTTCTTTTTCAAAAAGATTTAAGTGGAAAATGGGGGAGGGTGAGCTTCCTACCACGCTGCCTTTGTCTTAACAGAGCTTAATACCTACACTTCTTCATTTCAATTTCTCCTGCACAGCTCACACGTTTAGGGCCTGGCTTTGAACCTGTGATCCTCCTGCCTCAGCTGTTGAGACAAGTGTGCACCACTGCACCTGGCTCTTAACTGTGATTTTTGATCCTACTATTTCTTACCTTCTGCTTCACAAGTCTGTTTTGGTTTTCTTCTTCCTACTACTCAAACCCACGTAATCATTTCATTTAAACATTCTGTCACACACATTCCACTTTATCTTGCTTATGAATAACATCGTACAGGTGGCAGGGGGACTCTAGCACACTGTTATCACTTCTTATGTGAAATATATTACGAAGGAAATTATGTATAGAAGCTTACATTCTCAAACACAAAGTGATAAATACGGAACGGTAAAAGAACAGGAGAAACCAGTCCTATCACTCGACGAGAAAAAAAAATCTTCTCCCCACCACCGAGAGTACACTGTGCTCTGGCTTTGAGGTCAGAGTTGGATCTTATCAGTCTTCAGTGACAATCAAGACTGTTCAGATGTTTTCCTCATACCTCAGTAGAGCACATGAAAGACAAATGACATCCCTTTTCCTCACCTGATTTATTTAATACAAGCACCAGCTTTTTATGTCCACTCTGGACAACAGCCTCTTCCACCTGAGGACACCTGCAACCAAGAGGATCTCTGGCATCCAACACCTCTAGCACAACATCTGAGGCTTCGATCACCTGTCAAGGAAGCAACAATCATAAACAGCACTACTTGTTTTGGAATACCCTTAACAGGAGTCTACTGGGATTACCCACTTGGCAACAAGGTGAGCTCAGAGTTGGATCTCATGTCTTCACTTTGGTATGAAGAATGTTGAAATGCTCATCATTTCTCACACAGGAAAACATAAAGCTTGCACAGGAGCCTCTGATCAGCAGGTGTTTCAAAAGTAAATACCCCCACTATCTGAATAAATAATCCACCTACAGTGAATTATGTAGTTTGAGAGGCTCTTTTGGCCTTTCCAAGAGGTATTGAGAAGCACCAGCAGGTTCTACCCATGGTGGTGAGTAAACCTGTGAAATGGATGTTAGGGATGGGAGTGCTCTCGAACAACCACACCAAGAATACACCACTCTCTTGACTTCCCTGTGTTAGTTTCCAGAATTTCCACCTTTATAAGGCTGGGGTCAGGCCAAGGAACGAGTAATTTTTTGAAATCTCATTACCATTTTTAGACACTGACCTAAACTAAGGTACCTTTTTAAGTTCCTGACAATATAACTTCTTCGGGTTCTGTCTGTTCAACTTGGCTTTCTTAGTTTTGCGTTGTGCAAATTCCTAGAGGACAAAAAAATCAGACATAGCAAAGTATAAGTTGTATATTCCACATAATTAAGATAGTGTAATTGCTTTTTAAAAATAGGTAAAACAGCCTGAACTCAAGTTTTCTTCCTTAGAAAAGGTTAACTAGCCTGTGTATATGCAACCAATGTCTTTTTTTTTTTTTAAAGAATCAATTTATTTTTTCATCTGGCCTTTGTTTCCCGACACTCAGTTCCCGGGTCCTCATGCATGCCATACAAGCACTCCAACCGCTGAGCCACTGCTCCAGCCCCTGATGTCTCATTTTTAAAGGGATGTAACCTTACCTCCATGGGTTCCACATCAGATGGCTTATCACCAGGATCAGTTTCAAATTTTCTTTTCTTTTCTTGTTCCTTCTGCCTATCAAGTTTCTGCTGCTGTTTTAGTTCTTCAAGCTGTGTCCAGGCCATAAGAAAAAGGAATGAGCCAGTGACTGATATTATTTTATTTTGGGGGGAAAAATCCACTTATTCAGTGTTTTGGTTAATATAACTTACCTGCTGTTTCCTTAGTTCAGCTTCCCTAAGAAGAGCCTCCTTAAAGGGAGCACTGTTTGGAACTCCTGGGTCTTTCCTAGGCTTCTTGTGACCTCGTTTTTTAGCCTCCTTCCTCAATTTTCGGTGATGCTCTCGAACCTATTATAGTTAAAAACAAACTTTTCCATTTTGCAAACAGTATTGACTAGAACAAAATGTAAGTGAAAAATTAAGTGGCTACAATTCAGTTAGGCCTGTATGTACAAAAACAGCAAGAAAATGTCACTAGGAAGCTCTTTTTAGGGATTATTATGTTGAGCAAAGTTTACAGATGTTATCACCAAATTATTGTACTTTCCCATAGCTGTATTGTTGAGACAGATTAGAAGAGATAGTGAAATGGCTAGGCAGTCAGGACAAAGGTCCCCATCTAAAAGCTAGCTGGTAGGGAGTAATCAGGGCATGCTCAGAGCCTTCAAATGCAAAAAGACCATGAGTTTCAATTGTGGGAGCAGTTCCTTTGTCCCAGAGGTGGGAGAACTAGGAGGTAGGGGTGGAAACAGGTGGGAACTAGAATTTGCCACCTGCTTTATGTAAACTTCAACCAATGATGTTGATGAACAGTTTCAGTACCTATTTTACCTAGATTTTAACCAACGTTTCTCAATGTCTGCTTTGCATGAATTCTAATTACGCTCATATCCAGAATCAATATAAACCCTGGCCTAACATACTGAGATGGTATCCTTGCTGCCAGGTACCCCTCCCACCTTGGGGAGACTTTGCTTTTCTTCCTAAATAAACCCTATTCCTTTTACCTCCTCTTCCCTGATTATCTGTGGATCTTATTCTTCAGATTAGCAAGACAAGCACCCAGAAGATTGGCGCCAAATTACCGGGGTATGCTTCCACACCAAGAGCTTCAACATGCCATAGGAAATCCCAACTCTTAGCTGGGAGCTGCTAACACTTTTTGGGCTGCAGAGACCTGCAATCAGCCCAAATTCTCAGTTTTAACTGGGAAAAGCTGCAAACACTGAAAATTGGCTACTTTGGCCACAGAACTCTGTAGCCAGTCCCTCTGCATCCAGTCAGAGGGATTCTCTGCTCCAGCTGGCAAAGATTCCAGCCTCTTCTCAAAAGACCCTGCATTGTTGTGATGCCTGAGTACCTCTCTCTGGAATATCAAATCTAAATATTTAATTCAGCCCTCCCTCAATGAGAGATGAGGCAAAAAAAAAAAAA
>PVKS010043594.1:0-14777 GCA_004027875.1 Aplodontia rufa | reverse complement strand
GATATTGCAGCCGTTGAAGGTAAATGGATGGCTATGGAAGAAATTATGCTGAGTAAAATCAGCTTAACCTAGAGAACTAATGGTCGATTGTCTCCACTTATCTGTGGAGGTTGGGACTAGACCCTGGCTAGCTAGAAAGTTGGTCTATTATCATGTGTTAAATCCAGATAAGGTGTAATGTTATACAACATAATCCTTTTTTAGTGATATTGTGGGAAGGGGAAGGGAGGGATAAGGGTGGGTAATTGGGGGGGGGGGGCGCTCCTGGGGATAATTCTAATATCCAGAATCTATACACATTTTATATTATTTTGTTAAAAACTTGTATGGTTGTTCAAAAATTAAAAATTAAAAAAAAAAAGAAAGCCTTGTTCACCTCATTTGGCCCCTGACAGTCCTCTATGCTATTGCTGGGTGGACTCCTCCTGCCTGTTTTTGTCTCATCTGATTCCACCTTACTGACCTGGTTTGCAGAGATTGGTGAAGCGAAGGAAACTTATCTGTTAGCGGGTGGACCACAGTTAAAGAACTGGTAAGTTGGGCTGCAGCGTTTGGCTCAGCGGTTTCGGCACTTGCCTGGCAAGCACAAAGACCCGGGTTCAAACCCCAGCACCACATACACAACTAAGTGTTGGAGTAACTAAGGCCATGTGAAAAACTAAATAAAGTTGTTTCTCTCTTAAAAAAAAAAAAAAAAAGAACTGGTAAGTGGGGCCAGGAGGTGGCGCACACCTGTAATCCTAGGAGGACTGCAAGTTCAAAGCCAGCCTCAGCAACTTTGTGAGGCCTTAAGCAACTTAGTGAGACCCTGTCTCAAAATAAAACATAAAACAAAAAAATGTTAGAAGTTAGAAGTCGGGGTTGGGAGCATAGTATAGCAATAGAGAGCTGACCTAGCATGCATGATGCCCTGGGTTGTCCCCAGCAACATGAAAGAAGCAGAAGACCTGGTAAGAGGTGACAGACTCCCCCTTTCAGTTAGTTAATTAAATGAGACAGTGGGTGTAAAAGGCTGAGCACAATACCCAACACACAGTAAGTACTCAGCACGTGATGGCTGTCATCACACCTTCAGTGCCAGCTGGAGGTGACACTGATGAATTAATAGTCATTAATCATACGCCTGGAGATTCAGTCTGATAAACTAGAGGTTTCAAACATGTTCACCTATATTATCTCTCTTTTTTTTTCTTTTCTTTTTTTTTTGTCCTGTGGTACTGGGGATTGAACCCAGGGGTGTTCTACCACTGAGCTTCATCCCCAGCCCTTTTTCTTTTATATTTTGGGACTAAGAAGGTCTGGCCCCAAACTTGCAATCCTCCTGCCTCCGCCTCTGGAGTTGCTGGGATTCCAGGTGCACTACCACACTGAGTTCGTATTTTCTCTTGATTTTTCTCAATAATCCTATCCAATAGGTAGGACCAGACAGAATTTTTGGAACTGGAATTTCAGTTCTGAGTTGGACAGGGTCTTGTCCGTTATATCCTTCAACCTTTTTTTTTTTCTTTTAAACAAATGAATGTAAGCAAGTGAATTTCATAACAGAGAAATGATTTTTTCTCAAGAAAAAACATGTACAATTACCATTTTTAAAAATCATCAACAGGAAAAGCAACTTCCAATAAAGAACACACAACTTCAGGTACTTTCACTGAGTGATTAAACAGTTATTTAATCACCAAATAATATAATTATACACAAGATGTTCTAGATTACAGGAAGTTGGAAATAACTCCTTTGTTCTTTTTATGAACATAGGCCAATATTGGTTCTAGGAACTGTATGGATAGCACATAGTAGAGGCTACATTCACTTGGAAAAAGAAGAATAAAGTCATGGGGAAAAAATTACATGGTGAGGGGCTCGAGGCACAGCACTTGCCTGGACCCAAGTTCAAGCCCCAACACCGCATACACAATTAAGTGGAGGAAAAACAAAAACCAGATGAAAACAGAAGCTAACTTTTTTTTCTCTCTCTCTCTAAAATAAAAAAAACAAACAAACAAAATGTGGTGAGTGAGGGGACAGGTCTAAAGTCAGGTCCTTGACTGGGTCCCTTTCCAAGGCATGATGGAATGGACAAGACCAGACTGAACTCCAGGGGAGCTGTCTATAATTCCTGAGAAGGGCCGTAGTAATTAGGGTGAATGCAGAGAAGGAAGATGCAAGAGAGAGATTTAGAAGACAGTAACGATACTTGATCACTATGAAAGGAGAGGAAAAGACAAATGATTCAGATGTTTTTAGTTTGAGTAAAGGATGGATAGTGATTAACTAAAACAGAAGGCTGAATAAAATGTAAATGGAATGAAAATTTGTTAATTTGGGATATGTTGGGGCTATGGTTTGAATACGGTTTTTCCCCAACTTCTGCAGAGTTTCTCAAAGTCTTGTGTTAACAAATTCAAGAGAGTAGAAACGTGACCTGACATGGTGTTTAGAGATGGGACTTTTGGGAAGTGATAGGATTAGATAAGATTAGAGGGAAGAGCCCCATGACTGAATCCTGGTGACTTTATGAGAGGAACAGTGACCAGACATACAAACACATACTCCCTGCCTCTTGCCATGCTCTACTAGCAAGGCTACCACCAGATGAGACACCTAGACCTTGCACCTCTAGAATGGTGAGGTAAAAAGACATCTTTTTTTTTTAAAGGAGGCTACCTTGGGCATTTCCTTACAGTAATGAAAAGCTGACTAATATAATTAGGTTGTGATGTTTTCAGGAACTTGAGATAAAACGTCCTTTAAAGATAGGCAACTTTGGGTCTGTTAGAGACACTGTTTAGGAATATTATTTTTATGATGACAGCAGATACTTTGTTTTTTCCTTCTATCCTAGGAATATGTGTTATAAACTGGTTTTTAAAGAGGCCACATACCCAGGCTTGTGCATCTCTTTCCTAGAAGATAAACTACACTAATAGAGGAAAAAATACAATAGCAACAGAATTGCTAAAAATCATGCTTCCTTGGCACTAACAGAATTGGGATTAGATATGAATACTGAGCCTTCCTTGAATGAGATGAAAGTGTAATTGAATCAGCTCATTTAAGATCTCAAGGATCCACAGTTCTGTTTCTAGGGAAGCAATAATATATATACTTAACAATTCCTTTTCATGCACAAAAATGTCTGTGTCTACATTTTAACAAAATGAGTTAGAATGTACAACTGTGAATAATTCCACATTCAGTGGAAGACAGGAAGCAATTCAAGGACTTCAGATATTGTTTACCATTGTCCTCAATAAGGAATTAAAAAACAGTGTCCCTCCTCCTAAAAATTTCCTTTCCACTGGACCTTTCCTTTTCATGACCTGAAATTCTGTTTCACTGAATTTCACTGAAATTCCAGGGGGTAGTAAATCACACGATTCATTAAGATTGTCCAGAAGGCATCTGTGGAGAAGAAGGCAGGAGACAAATCTTGGTGACAGTGATGGACTTGAATGTACTTGCCGGGATTGTGTATCCCTCCTTTTCATAAGCACTGTTTCCTTTGGGGGATTCTTCCATCCCCACCCTCTCTACCCAATTTGTTTGCATAGACACATCCCCTATTGTGGACCCCAATTGAGCACAAGAAACAGACACAGTGCACCAGTCCTGAAGACTTCTGCCCACAGTGGCTGATTCAAAAAGGGGCACTTGAGATGATGGTCTAATAGGACAATCCTCTAAGGCTTTGCTAAAAGGCTCCGTGTCTACCAGGGTGGCTGTGTTGTAGGAATATAAATTGGGAATTGTTATTGGCTGTCTGGTCTCTGCAGGGAGATCCCTCCTGAGAGGAAAGCAGAGCAGAGAGGTGGAGAGAGGCCTCAAGGGAGCAAACCTGACTGGTGTCCACATCCTTGGACACAAGGGTATCAAAGCCAGCTCCCTTCTTGAACTTTTTCACTATCGGAACCAATAAATTCCCTCTCCTACAAAAGGTGATTTGAACTTGATTTGTAACAATTGTAAAAGAAAAAAAAATCCTTCCTAAAGCTCTTGGGAAGATTAGATTTAAACACGTGGTTCTGAAACTTGGGTCTCTGAGTTTTGGTGGGTGGGTACTGGGATTGAACATAGGAATGCTTTACCCTTGAGCTACATAGTCAGCCCTTTTTATTTTTCATTTTTGAGACAGGGTCTAAGTTGCTGAGACGGCCTTGAACTTGTGATCCTCCTGCCTTCACCTTCTGAGTAGCTGGGGTGATAGGTGTGCACTATAACATCTAGCTGAATTTTGTTTTTATATGTATGTGGCCATACAGTCGATCACTTATTGCAGCCCCTTTTAGGGTACAGAAATCAGAAAGGTGGAAACTGCAATCCATGCTCCTCTGAAGCTAGGATTCAGGTTGAGATGGAGGTTCTGCTATGTAGATGAGCTTGTGAGATACCTTGATTAGAAACTGGGTCACTTGAGGACGGTGAATCTCAGGGGAGAGTTGACCCAGGATAGAGTTACAAGGAAGAGAGACGAGCAAGGTACAGGACACCCACTTTGCCAGCACGGATCCTGGTAGAGGCGGGTTGCTTTTGGGACAATAGCTCTGTAATGGCTTTTTATTTGGAAGCTTTCTCACTGACCAGCCTTTTGTACCATTTGGGAATCCTGAAAGTTCTACGCGGCCCACTATCATACGAACTATCTGTACTCTTAGTTAAAGCTAGCTGGAGTGCATTCTGCAGTTTGTTACTGAGAACCCTGACCATGCAAAGTGCATGTTTCTAGGGAAACAGACCTTGGACTTTGTCTAATTGTCAACAGGCTTTGTGATCCAAAATTAGGTTATGCGTCACTGGCATAAGGGGTGGAGAGCAGAGGAAGAACCACTGAACAGGAGCAGTGAGAGCTACGAGGAGAGTCCTCGCCAGGCTATTTTGAAGAGGATAAATCCACAGACCAACTGTGAAAGAGCGAAATGCTGAAAGTAGGCTACCGCACTTGGCAAGTTCAGGAAAGCAGAGGGGCAGAATCCTAATTGCATCAGGCGGAGAAGTAAGTGAATGACTAGAAAGGACACCGAGTAGAGGGTATTTTTGAACAGAACATGCTGTGAAGCGAGGGAAAGTGAAGGATGGTAGATTGATTTTCAGGAAGAAAAAAAGTTGATTTTTTTTTTTTTTTTTTTTTAGTGAGAAGCATCTGTGGGTTCATATGCTGAAGATAAAGAGGCTGGAGCAGGAGAGTCTGAGTTTAAAAGGAAGAGTGAGTTGTTGAGAATGTCAAGTCCCAGAGGAAGGCAGGGATCCAGGGCCAAGAGCGGAGGTGGCCTTCACTATGAACAAGAGCAGGGAAGCCTGTAGTGATTTTCCAACACTGGTGAGCAACAGATGGGTGGGAAAACAGCAGAGAGAAGCCAGGGGCTTTGCATCTGATGGGTTCTCTTCCCTATGGAGCAGGCCTGCTGAGAGGTGCACTGTGTGGGAAGGGACTGCCCAGGTTCCTTTAGAAACAGCGGGAGGACGCTGGATTAGGAAGTATTCCAACAGTAGGGGACAGTAAATGCTCGGACTGACTGGAACAAGAAGGAAAATCACTGGTTTCTGTGGTGGAAAATCGGAGGACAGGACTCATTTCAAACAGGGCTGCATCCAGGAGTCCCAACTATACCCTCCCTGTTCCGTAGCCTCTGGTTTCCAGGTGCTACTACCCAGTCCCTGCAGATGAGGAGCTCACCTGCTTAGAATCAAGTTAGTAGTGCCCCCTTATCTGTGGTTTATGCCTTCTGAAGTTTACCTTACCTGAAGTCAATCAAGGTCCAAAAATATTAGATGGAAAGTTCCAGAAATAAACAAGTTTTTAAGAAGTCTTTGTTACAGTGCATTGTTGTAATTGTTCCACATTGTTCCTGTTGGTAAAATCTTACTGAGCCTAGTTTATAAGTTAAACTTTGTTTGCATAGGAAAACACATAGTATAGATGGGATTTGATACTATCTATGGTTTCAGGCACCTATGGGATGTGTTTGAATGTATCCCTGAAGATAAGCTGGGAGAAAGAAAGCAGATTTCCCCTGGGAGGTTAGCCCTAAACGTGGGCATTGTCCTGGGCTTGGGGTCTTGAGCTCATCCTTGAACCAATCACCTAGCTAAGGATTTCAATTACTCTGATTGGCCAGCCCTTGGGACAGGTGATCACCTCTAATCCTATCCTGTGTCCCAGTCCAAGTGGAGCTGGGGAGGGGACTGGGAGAGGGAATAGGACTGGGTGTGTGTTGGTGGGGGGGGGGCATCTAGGTGCTAAAGAGCCAGGTCTGGGTTACATGTTAACATCTCCCAGTGCTGCCCTGGACCCACACTCAAACCAAATTTCCTGGAAGCAGAAAGAAGATGAGAAAATCCATTTAGGAGAGGCAAAGGGGATAAATGTGAATCTGCTTCAGGGCACAGGGGTGCTTAATAGTGAGAGGGACTTAAGATGACTGACAAAAGTTTAAAACAGTTCTGGTAGGGGACCCAGAAGAGAAAGAGACAGGAGAGGAAGAGACAGTTAAATATGAATAAGAGATTGTGAGGAGACGGCGGAAGATAGCACAAATTCGTCATTGAATCAATCTGCAAATTTGGAGGTTTTTAAAAATTTTTGTTTTTTTAAAAGCACTTGGTAATCAATTCTGGAGTGTGATGGGAAGGATGCAGAAAATATCGCACTGTGTATATATGTTGTAGCCAGGATCAAAGGTACTCTGGATCAGCATCAGGGCACTGATTGGCAGGAAAGTCCTGCTTTATCCTGAAGGCACTTGTTTGGGGCATACATAGAACACTTGGCAAAACACAGGAAGAAGCAGACGCGTCCCCCAGCTTTTCATGCAGGCAAATTTACTCCTGGGGAAAAATGTGATAGTGTGCTTTGGAATCATCCCCAAAGAGAGCAGAACAGGGTACACTGCAGTGAGGGATTGTGAGTAGGGTGCCCGCTTGGATTTGATGTGCTCATGTTAATCACATGAAATTGAGCCAGTGCTTAAAATAGACGGGCCGCCAGTGAATTGGCATGTGATTTGCACAAAATCTGCTTTCAGTTTTAATTTTATGTTGCTCCCATTAGGGTATTCTCTATAGCAGCAATAATGTTTCTTGATTCCTGATCTCCTCCCCACCCCCAGATTCGATTTTCTTGTTCACTCTATAGTAATCGGAGTCTTCTCTACCACCAATCTACAACTGGGTCAAAAGAAACCTTTAGCCTTGTGGTGAGATGGGACAGTAAGGGCTCCAGTAATTCCTATGGGAATTACAATTACAATTGAAACTATAATCTCTCTAAATAAAAAAAAAAGAAAAGAAAAAAAAAAGAACTATAATCTCTGAATGCAGAAATTAGGTTAATTATGTATCATAGGAACTACAAAGCAAGAGATTTGATTATATTCTTTAAACAAATGTGTGTGTTTCCTAGATTACAACACTATTTTTTTTTTTTTTTTGGTGGGGAATGCTGGGAGTTGAACCCAGGGGCATTTTACCACAATGCTGTACCACCAGTCCTTTTTAATTTTGAGACCAGTCTCACTAAGTTGCTTAGGATCTCACTAAATTGCTGAGGCTGGCTTTGAATTTGCAATCCTCCTGCTTCAGCCTCCCAGATTGCTGGGATTACTGGCACACTTTTCTTATAATAGACATTTCTTGACAGTGTGCCAGGGTGTTATTTATTTTGAGACAGGGTCTTTCTGAATTGCTCAGGGCCTCACTAAATTGCTGAGGTTGGCTTTGAATTTGCAATCCTCCTGCCTTAGCCTCCTGAGCCACCATGCCCAGCATTCATGTCTACTTTATATGGCTAGGAGAACAACCTTTTCCAGGAGAGTACATCTTCCTCCAGCACTTTTACTGCCCAGAGTAGTTTGAATCTAGATTCCTCGAAGTCTGTTCTCAGGCTTCCTTTTTATTATTTATTTTTTTCATGTTAATATTAGACATGTCAATACTTTGAAAAGTTCAGAGAAGAATATAATAGACATTCAGTTCCCACAGTCAAAATCACACTGTTTACTGGTTTGCCCTATTTATTTCCTGTCTTTGTTTAAAGAAGGTCTTCCAGATAAGGTGGAAGCTTCCCATTGTCCCTTATCTCCATCTGGAGATGGATGTTCTGGCCACTGTGTTGCCCTGGAGAGAATCCCTATCCTGAAATTGTCCTTTCCATCCATGTTTATATATGTTTGCTAATTTTATTGTTCTATCTAACTGAATTTGGCCTGAGGACACTTCTGCATTCAAGTCCTTATTTGAACTGCAACCTAACTTAGAACAAAAATTTACCAAAAGCCTGCATTAGGAATAGACCCTTGTAAAAGATAGCTAAGTCTCAGCCAAGCCCAACAGCCCAGCTTCCACCAATTCCAGGCAGGAATGCTTGAATGACATTCACATGGGGTTTAAAGTAACCAATCAGACTCTGTATACCATTTCCTTTCTGTGAACCTTATTTCTGTTTTCTGGCCCCAAGTGCTTTCTGACCATGTGGGACCCGAGCTCTCTGAACTATTATGATGTTGAGGGGTGCCTGATACTAGAATTGCAAATCAAAGCCAATTAAAATATGCAAAACTAGAATTGTTGTAATTTTGTCTGTTAACAATACGTACCTGTAGACAATGCATAGCATTGAGATTTAAACCTTCAAAGCAATCAAATCACTGCATGCGTTTCGCACCCCAATTTGTTGTTTTTACTTTATGTTTTTGAGATTTATCCACTTTAATTCATTTATTTTTAATCTGCTATATTTCATTCCAATGTAGAGATATATTGAAATTTGTGTATCTGCTTTCCTTATTTAGTTTCTAATATAACAAGGCCATGACAGATTTTTTGTGTATGGTTTCTTATGCACCTATATGAGTTTTCCTAAAGCAGTGTTGTACCTAAACTGTGTTCCATCAACATATTGAAGACAATATAGAATAAGTGCAGAGCGTAATATACCAGAAACACAATTTTTAAAAATTATTTACCAGGTTCTGGAGAATTTGCAATACTGAATCACAATGGAGAAATTTCTCTTGAGTTTCATAGTTAAGAAATATCTTCTTGGGACTGGAGCGGTGGCTCGGTGGTTACGGTGCTTGCCTTGCATGTGCAAGTACTTAAGTTCAAACCGCACCACCACGTACACAACGAAGTCTCAGAGCAATGAAAGCAATGTGGAAAAACCAAATAAACATTGATTCTCTCTCTCTCTCTCTCACTGTCCCCTCTTTCTTTGAAAAAAAAAAAAAGAAAGAAAAGAAATATCTTCTTTTGATCACCTGCTTTACTATAAATCTTATAATTATTGGCTATAAGAAGCTTAGCACCAAATTTGTGGCTTAATCTGGAAACTTTGTAGCTCGGTATAGCTTGTATTTTGTGTGCTAATCTTTCCCTGACTTAGTTCTTTCTTTGCTTAGTTTTAGCCCCTCAGGTATTCTCTGTGTATTTGTAACTGAGCACAATGGGTAACTGAGCACCATGGGTAACCAAGCACCATGGATAACTGAGCCAATAAGCACAGACAGGACCTAAAAGAGTGAAGAAAGGTTTATGACTCACAGCAACTACGGAGCATACTGGAGACGATTCTCAAAGCACTGTTTCAGTGTAAAAAGAAAACAGGGAGCTGTTATTGGGGAAACTAATGCAAAAATGCATATAGGAAATACTCATCACATGGAGAGCTGGCGACACTCCTGAGCATGATCAGTTTAGGTCTTACATAGCTCATATATAGGATTTAAAAAAAAAAAAAAAAAGGAGGGGGTGCTGGAGTGTTGGCTCAGCAGTTACAGTGCTTGCCTGGCATGTACTTGGGACACAGGTTCAAACCCCAGCACCATGTACACAACAAAGTGTCACAGCAATGAAAGCCACCTGAAAAACTAAATAAAATTGGTTCTCTCTCTCTCACACTGTCCCTCTCTCTTAAAAGAAAAAAAGATGGCAGACTGGAATGCCCTTAGGCAGAGAATTTAGTATCATAATGAATAAAGTTTACTCTAGGTCACCTAAAATGAGTGAGCCTGAGTGACTTGGGATTTTGGCTGTTTCCTTGTAAATTTCTGTGGAGGGCCTAATCCTAATCCAGAAACAAAACAAAACTGAGAAATAGTATTAATTGTCATTTAAAGGGGCGGCAGCTTCCCCCTTCCATTCTCCAGAAGCGAAAGTGATTCCCCTCTAAGCGTTGCCTAGCCGCTAACAGTATTTGTGTGCATGTGTGCCTCCTAGAATCATCTGTGGGGTGCAGCATAAATAAATCAATAAGTAAATAAATACATGATGACAGCAATACTTGACAGGGTGGAATGAGCCCATTCAATAAGTTGTCTCCATTACAGAATTCTGCCTTTATGAACAATTTATGTCAGGACACAATTCTTCTTCATAAAACATGCAATCTATAATTTCACAATTTTGGCATTTTCCGTGAGAAAATTAAGCTTGACCCTACACTCTCTGACCATTTCAAAGAGGTGAGATTGCTATACCTCCTTGTCCTGATCAGACTGCTAATATATAAATCAAAAGGACAATTTACGAACTTGCTAATATTCAGTGGTTTGAGGCGGGAACAACAAAAGCTAATATACTTCTGACACATCTGAAAGAAATCCATTAGTCAATGGATCCTTCTTTTTGAAAAAAGAAAAAAAAAAAGATTAGACTTGCGAATGCCGTAATCCGCCTGCAAAAAAGATTATATGTAAATGATATGCAAATTATTCCCACTGTGCTGACAGTGACTAAAAGCATTTATTGTATCTCGAATGTTCAGCTAACAAGAAATGTGCGGAGTAACTAGTTCTTTAATAGTATTTTGGGATCTGAGCTATTCAATGGCCTGGATTGAATAGGACTTCTCAGCGTCTTGCACTGATGAACCTTTTGTAGTATGTGTTGGAGTATTTTTCCACTTCATTTTAATTATGTCTTCTAATGTGCAGCTACTTCATTTCATTATAAAGGTCATGAGTTTTTTTCCCCTTTTGTTATGGAAGCTACCTGTCCTGTAGGGTGGAAAGGATTTTATGTGTTTTTTCCCTCTGTCCTACTGTTCTGCTTAGACTCTCGTTTTTATACACAGATTAGCTTGGCCATTTTTAATGGCATAAAAAAAGTTGGTTTTTTCTTTGCTTGATTTTTTTTGCTTGTTTGCTTTGTTTTTTTAAGGAAAAACCAGTCAAACAAAAAAAAAAATTTTTTTTTTGACTGACCTAAGCAGTCATGATGATCTGTGTCATTTTCTGGTTTAATGAACAATGAAGTAAAAATCAAATGAAAGCTAAAAATCTTACTTAAATTATTTTCACATGAATGGATTTTCTTACCTCTCCAAATGTTGGTTTCTCTAGTTTGATTCTATCTCATGCATTTTCAAAGTACATGGGGTATGGATAGGTTGGTCTGTCGGGTCAATGGAGAGAATTTCAGTCATTGAGATTCTATTGTTTTCTTGTTTAAATTACCAGTTGAATCTTGTGTCTCATCCTAGGATAATTCATTTTTTTATTTGTTGCCCAAATAATATTATAGAAGATTTAAAATGCAAGAAAAAGCATCTGAGATATTATTGTTCTGAGAGCAATTCTCAAATTTTATTTTTCAGAGAATTTATCCATAGGGGAACTTTTTGCATGACTATCTTCAACAAATTTTCCCTTCACTTAATTTTTAAAATGCCATTTTATTCATGAACACATATATTCAGGATAAAATTAGATGACCCTCTAGTTCAGGTTCATAGTTCACACCATGAACTATGAACCTGAACTATCAATGAACTCTGTTCATTGTAAGATGTTTCCTAGCATCATCGGCCTTTACTTACTAGACACTGGTAGTGAACCCCCCAGTTGTGCCAGCCAAGTGGAGTTCTACTCAGAAATTACAAACAACGATATTTCGGCCTTTGGAAATAAATGGATGGCAACGGAAGAAATCATTCTGAGCAGAGTTAGCCAAACTCAGAGGCTCAAGGGTCTAATGTTTCCCCTCATTTGTGGAGGCTACAGCTAAACCCAGGCTCTGGTGACAGGTTGTCAAACTCATGTATTAGACCCAGCAAAGGCAAGGAAGGGCGCAGCAACACATAATCTAGGGGGAACCAGAGATATGTAATGGGCAAGTGGGGAGGGGAGAGATGGGGGCGAGGAGAGTGGGGAAGGGAAGAGGGAGGGAGGATATGGAGGGATCTAAGGAGATAATCAACAGTGTAGCACACTCTTTACCCCCCACCACCACTGAATCCAAATAATACTTATGCAATCATTTAATTCTGGAAAATTCACAATCTTCACATTTATATCAGCTGCAGGGATGGAATGTAGAAGAATCAAGGGACTGGGGTATGAGCGATGCGTGGTTTAGCAGCAAATGCATATCATACTGTTACTTTATGTAAATTTATGATTGAACAATACCTCAACATCTTAATACAATATATTTTTTAAAAATTATAAATCACTTAAAAATGCCTGTTGAGGACCACTGGATTTATTTATTTTTCCTAAAAACATCTTAGCTTTTTATTGAAAATAATTTAATATATATAAATAACACAAAATAAATATATTACAAAATAAATATATACATATATATATATATGTATATATTTATTTTCTTATCTGAGAGAAACAAATGATGGTGAGAAAGAAATCTCATGGTCTGGGCAGGAAGGAAGAGTGTGACTTCAAGCCAGCTTCTGAGGAAGACATGAAGACTCTCTTGCATGAACCCTCATAATGAAGCCAGTCAGGTAGGTTCCAGAACTCCAGACCCAGCTCTACTAAAATCAGTATGAAACTATCACTCTGTACTGGGAATGTGCATTGTGTCAGGTTCTGGGTCTTAACCATAATCCTTTGAGGAAGGAAGCATGTATCTTTTAATGATGCTCAGATAGGGTTAATAACCTGCCAACGAATAATTGGGGGAATCCAAGATTCAGCTCCCAGCAGTAGATCAGTAAAGCTTATGTTCTTCTTGTCACTACCCTTAGAGGTGTTGTGTGTGATTCAGGCCTCCAGGTGAGAGCAGGTACAGCTGGAGAGGTAGGTTGCCAACAGGGTGGGCTTGGGTGTGAACAGCATTGGCCCTTATGGGGAAAATCCACCCTGGTTGTTATAATGATCATAAAAGAGCAGTTGGGACAGAAACACTGAGATCTTTCTATACATCAAACACTTGGTGCCTATGGGCAACCAGTCCTCAACACAACTAATGAAGTAGATGATTTCTTTCTGCCATTTTACAATAGCAATGACTAAAGCTCAGAGAAGTGAACCAACTTTTCCAAGACCAAGGTAGCTGACAGCAGAATGGAGTTCAAAGTCCATCTGTGATGGGCTTCAAGGCGGTTCTCTTCGCACTCCATCAGATTCCCTGTTGAGGAAGATGCATTGACCTGACAAATTTTTCTGTTCTCAGGTTTCTTCACTGACAAGAGGGGACAAGGAATAGGGTTCTTTCTAGGAGGATCACACTACCCAGGGTCATCACCCTCACTTTGGAGTGGGGCATGTCCTACTAGAGATGAAAACTTTCAATAGCCTGTGTCATGTGAAGTTCCTTAGAATTCTTCTGTTTTGTTTTGTTTTGTTTTAAAGAGAGAGGGACAGTGAGAGAGACAGAGAAAGAGAGAAACAACTTTATTGAGTTTTTCACATGCCCTCATTGCTCCAACACTTAGTTGTGTACGTGGTGCTGGGCTTTGAACCCGGGTCCTTGTGCTTGCCAGGCAAGCGCCGAAACCGCTGAGCCACCGCTCCAGCCCCAATCCTTGGAATTCTTCTGGAGCCTAGGCAAACACCTGACAGTGTTTAAGCTCTCAGGAAGAGAAAAGCAGGGCTTAGTGACTGCTGTATCTGTCCCTATGAATGAAAACTATTTGGGAGCTACCATGTTAGTAAGCCATCAGTGTAGCCTGTCCCCAACCTTTTGTCCACTTTTGCCTTTCCTGCCTATCCCTGGGTTTGCAAAAGGAATCACCCAGCAGCTGGGCTGTTCTCTGGGAGCTGTTAATTACATGTAAAGATGCTCCTGAACTTACTGCGGTGTTACGTACCAGTAAGCTCATCATTAAGTTGAAAATATCGTTAGGTCAAAAATGCATTAAATTCCCGGAATCTGCACAACACCCTAGCTTAGCATCTCAGCACCTTGCAGAGCGTTGGTTGCTTCCCCTCATGATCATGGGAGTTTCAGTCCTGTCACTGCCCATCATCATGAGAGGATCCAACTGCATATCCTTAGCTTGGAAAAGAGTTGTTATTATTTAGAGATGAGATATCCCCCAAAAGTTCATGTGGGAGACATTGCAAGATTGAAATGATTGGATTATAAAAGCCTTGATCTAATCAGTGCATTAATACACTGATGGATTCACTGGGTGGGAACTGGAGGCAGTAGGCTGTGGCTGGAAGAAGTGGGTCACTGGGTTTTTTTTTTTTTTTGCCTCTGGTGAGCAGAGCGCACGCGCTCTCTCTCTCTTTCTCCCTCTCTATCTCTTTCTGTCTCCCTTCTTTGTGTTGTTCTGTCCTGAGCTGCTTTCTTCCACTATGCTCTTCTGCCATGATGTTCTGCCTCACTTTGGACTCTGACCTGTGGAGTCTGCTGTCTTTTGATTGACACCAAACCATGAGCCAAAATAAACTTATCCTCCCTATGTTGTTCTCAGCGGGTCTTTTGGTGACATTGATGAAAAATTTGACTAAAACAAGAGTCAAATTCAAAATTTCAAGAATTGTGCCTACTGAATGACTGTAGTTTCCCCACCATCCTAAAAAAAAAAAAAA
>PVKS010043593.1:0-14780 GCA_004027875.1 Aplodontia rufa | reverse complement strand
TATTTTTATACACACAAAGAGATGCATAATTTTTTTTATTTATTTGTCATACCATTCCTAAGAAAAACTTACCTTTATCCATCCAAATATTTCTGGATTTATCTAAGATCAATCAGCAAAAAGTTGAAGGTAGGACTCAATCTCCAAAATCATAATACCAAATTTATAATTCTAAGTATTTCCCAGAACTCTTCCTCACGCATGATCTGCTGTGCTCCAGGGCACATGGACAGTGTCCCCATCACCACCACCAGGGAGAAGCTAGGAGCTGCAAGTCCATATTTAGTCTGAACAAATAATTTCGTATTTATCTTATGAACGGAAATGAAAACACTTCAGTCAGGGGATCAGTTTCGTCCTTTGCAGTTCAGTGTTATTAAAAGAATGTCCGTAGAGCAGAGTTTAGAAAAATGACGATAACATACAGATCCCAAGCACATAAGACGGGCAGGGGAGGCACATCAGTTAAGAACAGGGAGCTGTGAAATAGAAGCTTACACCACCTACGCCATCTTGCCCAAGAAGGGCCTTAGAAAGAAGGAGGAATTCCATTGTGCCTGTCCCCTTTGCCTCTTTTTTGGGAAATGAGTGTGTTGGTGGGAAGGGAATTAAATATCTGTATCTCCAATGGAGTTAGTTTGTCAAGAGCCTAACTCCCCTTGTAATGGGCTACTTTTCTTAGAATAATAATCTGGAAACGATGACAGTCCATGAATAATTTTTGAAGCTTTGAACAGGGAATGCCACAAGGTGTGTATATGTGCAGGCCTTCACTCTCCCCATCCCAGTTCATTGGTTCCGCAATCATGTTTCCAAGATGCCCTGATGTGTCATAAAAGATTGCACTGGGGTATGAATGTGGACCAAGTGGAAATGCAGGGCTAATCTGTCAGGTCCAACAAAGATAAATATCTCAGCAGCACTGCTCTATTTCACAGTGCATAGTGTTGACTATAGATCTCCTGACATGATAAATTTTATGGCCAAATGTGGTGGCGTTTCTCAACCCTGGGTCTACTAAGGATGCTTGTCCTTCTCTGATGGGGTCAATTGTGATAAATTGCCCTGTTGAACTTCCCATGAAATATGACATTTCAGGTTAGCCAATATCCCTTTGATGTGCATGCCCCAGTTAGCCTGAAGACTTTCACCAGAGGAAATTTCCAGTTAGAAAGATAAAATGGTAACAGGTATGCCTTTCTTGTTTCCCTTATTTTTTTGTCAGCAATGAAGAAGATTGTAGAATCTCTTCCCTGGGAATATTGTGGATAGATTTTCTTCAGGAATGGCAGGAGAAGAGAGAAAAATAACATGGCCTGCTCAATTTCCTGTAGCTTCTGTTAATTCCCCTGATGTGGGACACCTCCATTTTTCTTTCAGTTAAGTTTTCCCATACGCAGACATTCGCACAGCCAATGAAAGGATGTTATGTACCTCTCCAAGGAAACTGTCACTTGCCCAGAGTAAGAAAGAAGGATGTTTCCATTAACAGAATTACTTAAGTGCCTTGCATGAGGAAAGAAAGCTTGAAAACTTGTGTAGGCCACCCTGTTTTCCCAGTTTTTCAAGACTTGTTTGTGAATGATGGCAAGAGAAAAAGTGTGTGGTACCTGTGACAAGTGTCACCATGATCTTTCTCCAATTAATTCAGCTTCTCGCACAAGAACATGCTGTCATAGTTCAAATTCGGTCACAAAGTAATTCCATCACCCTGCAAAAGGTACTGGACTTTTCTGGGGCTGGATTTCTCACCTATAAAATAAGGGGTTTTATGCTATATTATCCCCAATTTCCTTCCACAACAAAACTTCTAGTGGATAGTGCCGTGATGTGCGTAAAAGCACAAACTCTGAAAACAGACTGCCCAAGTTCAATACTGGACTTTCCACATATTAGCCAAGTGACTTTGAGCAACTCATTTCATCTCTTCTGTGAAATAGGAATGATCAGAATAGCACTGACCTCCTAGGGCTGTGACGAGGATTAAATAATTAAACCTATATAAAGTGAATAAATTATGGATGGACGATAGTGAGTTTTCAGTAAGTATTACCTGTCATTATCCTTGGCTTCTATTTACAAGTGTTCAAAATATTGTGACCAGTGCAATACAGAGGCTGTTATATGGCAAAATAATTAACATTTATTACTATCTCACTTTCATCTGTAACTCAACTCCTACATGTAGGCAAATTATTATCAACAAACAGTAGGACAGAGCTGTCTAGAATTAGTATCAATCACTATATTTTTATTTTCTTTGCATTGTATGTTGCTACCATGTTTGCAATCGGCGACACCTTAAACTCATCCCTCCTTTTATTTAGCCACACTCCCATCCTTAACAACACACACACACACACACACACATACACACTCTCTCAAACCTCAATCACAACTCTTTCAGTTCCAGCTGCCCACTATTTCTACACTACATGTTTTCTTTTCTACTGTTTTGCAAATGTGATAGTGTCATCAATGATGATGATGTAACTGAGCATGAGGGTAATGGTCTCAGATTAGTAAATCGTTTTTATCATACTTGAAGTATATATTTACATATAATGTGTGTGCTTTTTCCATCCATTCACACAGTATTTTTAAGAACCTATCATTTTTAGATCCTGCAAAGGCTCTTTTAGGCCAAAACCAATAATATAATATATGGAAGTCCCTTTTAAAAATTTAGGTTCAGGGGCTGGAGCCGTGGCTCGGCGGTTACAGCACTAGCCTGGCATGAGCAAGTACACAGGTTCAAACCCAGCACCCACATATACAACTAAGTGTCAGAGCAATAAAAGCCATGTGAAAAACTCAATAAAAATTGATTCTCTTTCTCTCTCACTGCCCTCCTCTCTTTAAAAAAATAAATATATAAAAACTTAGATTCAGGCAAAATTTCAGTTTTGATACTCTGGTCAAGCTGTACAATGCTCATTTTGTAAGCAAGCACTCACTTTTAGAAAATAATTCTTCATGTTACAAATTGTCTTGCCTTTCAAGTACTTTGTTTCATTCTCTAGCCACACCTACCTCATCTGAATGCCAGTGGGGACGTGGTAAAATAGTCTCAAAGGTCACTTCCTATTCCAATGTTTTCTAGAACAAAGACAAAAATAGTATTCCATGACTAGAACTTAAGTAAATAAGAATAGTCAGGAAATATAATGCATTCTAAAATAATGACTAGAAGGATTTGCATAAAATTGATTATTTCTGGGTAGTCAGCCAGTGGATAGATTTTATAATTCCCTTAAAGTAATGTCATGCGTCTCTCTGCTTTTGTCTTTCCTATTCTGTTGCACCATTATCAAGTGGACTGCTAAAATAGAGTCAAACGTGAGCAGCTTTCCTGGAACTCTAAGGCTAGAAAAATTCTGAGGGGATACTCATGACTTCCGGTTGATTGATGGACCAACTGAGTAACAACAGACAACTAATGGAAAAAGGATCGACTTTAGAGTTCAAAGGCTTTAAGTCCCACTTTTTCCTTTGGCTATGTACTCAACCACAAACAGCTCACGTATCCTCTCTGAAGTTCAGATTCACTGTCAGATGCTGGTTTTTACAAGTGGCAAGCATACTCTTTGGCTGACAGGTTATCTATGTCTATCAATGCAGAAGAGGCATTTTTATTTCTTATCTTCCAGAAAGTAGGAGACACAGTGAGCTTAAAAGAGAGAGCATAGGTGAATTCCAAAATTTCTACATATATTTTGTTGTAGTTGTTACTGTCAGATCACTCCATCTAAATATTAGGGCTTTATTCCTAGGTAATTACAGTAATATAGACAAAATACACTTTGATTATAGGTTGATATGTTCTCCTAAATCCAGATATAGAGAAAGAAATCAAAAGGAGAGAAGAACTTACTTTTTCCACCAAAATTTAAGTAGTGATAAGAATGTCATGTTCACATACAGGCATCTCCAGCATGTGACACAGTGCCTGGAACACAGCTGGAGTTGAGGAGATACAGCAAAACCTTTCCAATGAATGATGTGAGTCCAGCTACTCACTCACATAAGATGCCTGATCATATTGTCACAATGAAAGGTCACACAGTTCACCCACAGGGGGTATAGAGTGTGCAATCCAAATCCATGTAGCCCCAAGGCTGTGGCCTGTTCCCACCTCATTGTCATCTCCTTGGCTTAAATATGGATTCTGGGTTTTCTGGCTGGATAGCAATTTCCAGGTTGGGAGGAACAATTACTGCCATATCTTTGTGCCCTTTTTGGCCCTAGTCTGATTAGAAATAAAGAACATTGGAAATGTGAAGATTCAGCTTCTTCTTTCAAGCTTTCCTAGACAATTTTTGGATGTTTTTTCCACACCTGCTTTCACCCTCTCCTTCCTACACAACCTTCTTCCCCCACCTCACTTAGAAGATGAGAGACTCAATCAGGAGCAGAAAACCAATATCAATTACCAATTGCTGATTACTATGTCCTCCTGGTTTTTACCTTTGTTAAATTTAATGATATATATCAATAAGAATGACCTAGATAAATGAAGGTATAGCAGTGATATATTTATTATTACTGGAATGAATAAAGCTGGTATGTATTAGAGAAAAGGATTTTCTCAACAAGATTAGAAATGCTTTTTTTTCAAAGTGGGAGAGGTAAGAAAGAGATCAAAGAAGAGTCTTAAATAAAAAAGGGAACAGAGACGTTCATATTAATGATTGACCCAATTGTGTCTCTAAAGCTGACCATATTTTAAGAAGCAAGAAAACTCAAAACTCCTCCAAACAGCAATTTTTTAGATTCTTTGCTTTTCAGTATGAAATCAACTACTTTCCCATAAATAGTACACTAATCCTCCTCCCCTACTGCTCTTAAAATTTGTCTAAGAGTTTCTTTAGGGGATCGGTTAACTTAATCAGCTCACTCTTCATAATAAACATGAGAATTATGTATTTTATACTTTAAATTTGAAGAAATTTTCCACACCTACCCCATCGAATTGCATTTGGCTACCAGCTTAGCTGACAAAATTTATGATCTGTGAGCTTCCATGACCACTAACAGATGTCTCGATTTTCCCTGGGTCTGCAACAATAATAGTTCAGAAAAAAAAAATTCATGTGTTCAGTTTTGAAATATTGTATTGGTCTACCAAGACTAGAGTAAAGAAAGAGAAAAAAGTTCTTTTTCTTTCTGATTTGATTTTTAAAAGACTACAGACTAACATATATTTCCAACCAAATGGGACCACTTTAAATGCCATGAAATGGTAATTTTTTTCTTACTACTTGATTTTAATATTGCATTTTTAACTAGTAACCATAAGGCATAGTTCAATAAATATTTAATAAGTTGTTGTAATACAGAGGGAACTGTGTTAAGTCTTGTCTAAGATGTAAGGAAAAATAAGACATGACTTGCTTCTAATCCAGTTATGCCATTACAAATATAGAAATATATGTAATGGCATTGGAAGAAAAATTGTGTTTGTGTGTGTATGTGTGTGTATGTGTGACTGCACACATATTTTAGAGTGAGTGAGAGAACAATTCACAATATAAGGTTCAAATAGGGACATGACAATAAGAGGGAAACCATAAATGAAGAGTAGACCTATCGGAGAAGAATTCAAAGATATGACCTCTCTTCAAAAGTGGGAGTGATTTCAAATGATAGAGAGGAAGGAAAGAATTGGCAGATACAAGATAAACCAGTCAATTTGAAAAACATTCAGAAATCATGTCAAAATGATACTTAAGTCCCAAAATTTAACAGCTCTTATCAATCAGGCTAGGGAATTTGACCTTCATGCTATAGTTAAGAAAAAGTCATTCAGGAATTCAGAATTGTAATATAGCATTGAGGAAATAACACATAGAAGGCTCTATATAGCAGCATTAGGTACAGTTTAAAAGAAGATAACTTAGATGTAAGGAAACTAATGGAATGAAATGTCATGAGAGGATAGAAGGAGGGAAAATGCCCTTTGATATCCAACTTATCTGGCTCCAAATCCCCTTCATTTGATCTAAGGCCTCAAGCAATTTAGCTTCTCTTTGGTTTCACAGTGTCCACCCCTTCTCTGTAAAACAGAATTAAGAAAAAAGAAAAAGATCACTTTGCGGTCAGGATTAAATCAAATAGGAAAAAGTAAAGCCCTCAGCAAGGAATTCTTCTTGCTTTTTTTAGTACACATCTTTATTTTGCCTTTGTTTTCAAAAGGTAATTTTGATGATTACACAAGTCATGATTGACAGTTCCTTTGAGCACTTCCTATATTATTCCATTACTTTTGGCCTCCATTGTCTCACGTGAACAATAAGCCATTTATCATATTTTTGTTGCCCTACACAGAGTCACATTCTTTATCATCTTTTATTTCAAGGTTTCCTCTTGGACTTTTACAAGTTTGACTATGATGTGTGTGATGCAGGTCTACTTGTGTTTATCCTTCTTGGAAATGATTAGTTAACCACTGTCTTGTTAGGTAATGTTTAAGTGAACTCACATATAAAAAATTTCTTCAAGTTTTAGTTTACCTTATTTAGCTTAGAACAATTTTTCTACCATAGGTTGCAACATTTTTCTTGGACATTGTACTCTACTTTTAAGTTATTTGCCTATACCATGTTTTATTTCCCCTCAAAAATTAGACAGAATGGATAAAGTATACTTGCCACTTAATCTTAACACGTGAACAATTTCCAATTTCTTAATGTCTAATTTGTTCCATTTATCAAGTTTATTGGCTTAATGAAAGTGGTCTTCGTCTCTTTAATTTATGAGGAAATTGAAAACCAAACGAATATTTTAAGAGCTTAAAAGGAATGCTGAATTTGGGTTTCTGCTAATATAACATTTTTAGCACAGAAGAAATGTCAGTATTTATTGTGGAAATTTCTCAGTTTCCATTTCTAAACTCATTTCAACATTATTTCTGCTTTATCAGATTTTCATAATTTTAGGATTTTTTTAGTTACTTTCAAAAATTCTTCCTTTGAATTTTCTGACTGATGGTCAAGGAATGCTAGAGGTGCTAATCATATGATCAACCTGGGCAAAATATTCTAAATGGCCACACATTCTCTTCACACTTTTGTGGTCTGTGTTTCAATAAACTTATGACATGCTGGAAAATCCCAATTATTTCCTATCAGTGAGAAGAATTTTTGCATTTCCACGTGATGAAACTTTTTTCAGGGTATTTTTATTTCTTTGAGTTATGTTTAAATTTAAGATTAAATTCTTAATTTAATTTAAATATTTAATGTGATCATATCTTACTTTAATTAAAATAACTGATTTTGGACTTAATTTAAAATAAAGATTTAATTTCATTTAAAACTGAAACTCAATTTAATTTAAAATTAAAATTTAATTTAATTTAAAATTGTGATTATTTCACATGCTTTCGAATGTAATTTAAAATTTAAATAGATAGAGATACAAAGTGAAAGCTGATATGCCATTTGAGATGTTGGCAACAGAATATTAAAAGTGCTTGAAGTTGAAAAATGCACAGAGTGACATTCAAAAGAATCCAAGTTCACATCCAAAAGAAGTAACTGAAATAATACTAATATACATGGAAGTCACTTGGCTGGAAAATACCATTTCTTACAGAACTTTTTAATCTTTATTTTTTTTTTTTTGTTTCTTTGACCATTTTCTCAGCTAGCACATCCCTGTTAAATTTACTAATATTTTTTCTAAAGCTATCAGAAATAAATTTGGAAAACAAATGGCACCAAAATCTGCTTGCAACACCCATGATTCCTTTTCCTGTTCACCATTTCAGAGACTATGAGCCAAAGATACTCCAGGAGAAAATCCAACATAGTCTACTTTAGCAAGTTTTATATGATCCTAGATTACCAGATGACAAGCTAATTGAAATTTTGGTTTTGACTACATAATCAGAAAAATTAAGCAATGTTATGTGTTGCTTCCAGACATTTCATTAAAGGATAAAGTATCCTTTAAACACCCTCTTTGTTCTTAGCTAAATAATATCTCCCAGATATCCTTTTGATCAAACAAGGAAGAAGTTCCTTGATTTCCCAGTATTTTATTAGTTGCCTATTCAAATATCCAGACTTTGAAATAAGTCATAATATTTTTTATTCAGAAATTTATTTGTTGAACAATCAAACAAGCTTCTAACGAAATCATAATATTTTTAATGCTACTTTTACTCTTTAAAGGAATTGCTAAAATTCTTTGAGTAAAACAAGATGATGTACTATAGAGGAAAAAAAATACAGTTTGATAGGTACCCAAAAAACTGGAAAACAAGCAATAGTTGCCTCATTCTCAAAAATTTAATGGTTTGCCTCTTTATTTTGAATATATGCTTACTGTTTAAGGAACTGTCACTAGTGTTTGTGATAACATGTGACTAAAATACATATTTATGCTATCTCTTCTCAATATAAATTCCTGTTGACTTACTGAAAAGAAATCTCATACTTTTTTATTTCACTTCATTTCTTTAACAGAAAACATTTCAGAAAAAGCCATGAAAATTAGGAAAAAGCAAGGCCTGGTGCCACACATTGTGTGTAGGTGTTCAGTAAGTGGTATTTTATTTTGATGAAGACAAGGAAGAAGAAACACAAGGGGAAGAATAATTACAAGTACGTTAGCTTTCTTAATTTATGCCTCAAGACAGAATTATTTAGTCACACCTCTGTATTTAATGTAAAATCAGAGATGAGGCAATCACTGAAATGTAAATCAGGCAGAAGAGAATAAGTAGTGAGATCCCCTTTTTAACCATTTTCTGGGTGAGTTGAGAAGAAAACACCATTTTGCCTGCCATGGAGGCTGTGATTTTGGAATTCAGAGGCTTGGAGATTCATTTTAAGCAGCAGGGCATATCAGCATGACTCTGGTTCAACTACCAATTGTAAAGTGCCTACTAGCTGAAAGTAGTGTATTTACTTATTTAATCTTTCAGGTAATAAAATCACTATTCTTTTCTAGATAAGGAAATAAAATCAGAGGTTAAGAACCTTCTCTTATGTCTAATGGCATAAAGCAAAAGAGTCAAGATGATTGATAGTTGTAATTGTGGAGTCTGAGTGGACTTTGATTATTTTTTAACCCCAAGTGGCAGTTGCTTAGTGACTTAGAATGAACTCTGGCTCCAGACTGCCTTCATTTGAATCCTGACTCAGTCACTAACTAGCTTGAATGACCTGAGCAATTTACTTTCTTTGAGCTTCAGTTTCCTCACCTGTGAAGTGGATTATTTTGATGATTAATTAATATAATGCATATAAACTAATCTCTGTCTCTGGTACCTCCTATGCACTAAATAACTGCCAGATATTGAATGCAATCCCTCTTCTTCTGGAAACAATAACTTACTTTTTCCCTGGTGGAACCATTCCTTCACCTCTCTTCTACGTAGTTGGGTTGGAATCACTCCAACCTCTCTCTAGACATAAGTATTTGTTCCAAACCTGCTCAGTCATGGCATGAATCTTGCTATGATTTGTATGTGCTTCCCAAAGATCATGTGTTGGACACTTAATCCCCAAAGTAGCAGTGTCAGGAGGTGTCATTGCAGGTGTTTGGTCATGAATGGACTAATGCCATTACTGTAGGAGTTGGCTCCTAAACCAATAAGTTTTGCCCCCTTTTCTCTTTCTCTATCACTCTCTCTTTGCCCTACTGTCATGGGATATGATACATTTCCTCACCAGGTGTAGCCCCACATTCTTGAACTTTTCAGCCTCCAGGACCATAAGACAATAAAGTTCTGTTCACTAAAAACTACTCAGTGCTTGTTATTCTGTTACAGCGGCAGAAAATGAACTAAGACAAATCCCCAAGGTTAATGGTCAGTGCTTCAAGAATGAACTAAGGGACACAAACTGGTTCCATGAAATTTCATTTGGGTATTGTTTTAGTAAGCTTTTTCACCACTGTGACCAAAAAACCTGACAAGAACAATTAGAGGTGGAAACATTTATTTGGAGGTTCGTGGTTTCAGAGGTCTCAGTGCATAGATGGTTGACTCCATTCCTGGTGCCCAAGGTACAGCAGAAATCATGGCAGAATGGTGTGGTAGAGGACAATGGCTCAGATTATGGGACCGGAAATCAAAGAGAGAGCTTAGCTCCCATAACCAAAGACAAAATACAAATCCTAAAGGCACTCCCCAAAATGAGCTAACCTTCTGCAGTCTCACCCTACCTGCCTACAGTTACCATCCACTTAATTCCTACCAGGAGATTAATGCACTAATTAGGGTAAAGTTCTTATAGCCCAATGATTTCACCTCTAAATATGCTTTCATTCTCTCACACATGCATTTTGAGGGGACACCTCATAGCTAAACCATTACAGGACTTTTACAGAACTGATAGAAAAAAACAAAGCCTCTCTTTTTCAACTGGATTGAGAGTCACAGAATGTAGATGTATAGTTTCCAAGCACCAGTCTATAGTAGGAGTGCTGGCATGTGAATTCTGTTCTGTTCGATATGGGGCAAAACAAATAAATTATAGGATAAAAAGACAATTAAATCTGGGATTACACACTATATAGAATTTGGCTTCCAATTATCTCCACTTCATAGAAAAGGAAAATGGTGTTATGAAATTAGTATACTGGGAGTTCACATATCTATGTGCCTATTTATTTTAAAAATTACTTAAGATGTATTATCCAAATAGAAATCAAATTAAGGAAAATTTTCTGTACCCTATTTGAATTTTCTTAATGTGCTAAATTATTACATTCTCTATCCTTTTGTTAAAGAAAAAGGAATATTCTGACAGAGTATGATCTAAATATCAAATGTTATCAGAAAATTCAAAATATCTTTTTTCCCCTCCCTTTCCTAGAAGCTCCCATGAAGTTGCATCCCCCTCTTACTATATTATGTCCATTAAATGAAAGTAGATCATAGTAGACAGAGAGATTTATTGCACAAACTTAGGATTTGGCCTTCACATCTCCACTCTCTGGTTACACAGAAATAAGGCTTTTGGAAGCATAATTTTGATGCCAATTTAAAATTCCAAATGTTACTAAAGCAAAATAAAATTACTCCTTAATATTACTAGATGTAAGAAAGATAAATTAAGTGTGAACTTTGACTCCTGGCCAGACTGAAAACCTTTGATAGACCATGAAAGTTGTAAAACTTATTTCTTATACTCTCCAGGAACTATACCCAGACTCATATCAAAAGAAAAGGATGATTTTTTTCCTATGTCTGAAAATGTTTAGTATAATTCATGGTGCAAAAATACATGCTAGGCATCACTATGAAAAATAATTTCCTATTACTTCAAATTAAGACAACCAATACTAATTAATTTCTTGACATCTTCTATGTGCAGTTATCTCATAAGCCATATCATTACCAGAAATAAAAATGCTGGAAAAGATGAATAGAAAATAGGAATGATAAACTAAGAGAGATAAGAAGGTTATTAATAGCTCAGAATTAGACAGCCTTGCTAAATGAAAAGGATGGAGTTGGCAGTTTCATAATTGCCTCTGATTGATTGATATGACAAATGTAACAATAGCAGATGATGTACAGCAGAATTCCAAACTGTAAATGTCACATATATCAAAACATAGCAGCAGACACTTTTTATTATTTAGTTTTGATTTAATATTTGAAAGTCTACCTGGTTTACTGATTCCAGTGTCAGATTTTTTTTTTTTCCATATTGATGTTTAGCTTGAGCCATAGAAGTAGCATAGGGCCTAGGCTGGTGGTATTTCAGTATTTGCCAGAGCAATGAGTGTTGTCATTGTTAAGAATCCCATTGAATCAACAGTTGAGATATAAGGATGAGAGAGCTAAAGACAATAAACTAGGAAAAAGGAACTCTATTAGTCAGTTTTCCATCTCTATAACAAAATACCTACAGCAATTAACTTACAAAAACAAAAACGTATTTTGGTTCAGGGTTCTGGAGTTCCAGTCCAAGATCAGGTGGTCTGATTGCTTTGGGTCTCTGGTAGGGGGACAGATTGCTAACCTCCCAAACTAGAAAGCAGAGGGATGGAGCACAAGCCACAGCTCCACAACCCACATTGAGGATATCTACCTAATATACTAAGGGCCTCCCACAAGTCCTTACTTGCTGAGGGTCCCATTACCTCCCAACAATGCTGCCCCGAGACCAAGCTTTTAACACGTGGACCTTTGGAGACAAAATCTATATTCAAATCATGCCAGAAACTAAATGAGGTTGTATTGAGAATAGGAAATCCAAAACAAAAGCTGAGGCTGCCAGGAGAGAAGGGACAAGAAGATAAAAGAAGGGAACCTTGAGTAGAGGTGAACCAGGATTCAGTGTAAGTGATTTCTGAAACAGGAACCATTGACCTCTGCTGTCCCAAAGACCTGAAGCAACATGGCAGTGAAGTTATGTTAGAAAGATCAGAGGATACAAACTGGAACTAATGATATCCTGTAATTCCCCAGATGCAGCGCCAATGGACTCTTCTATAGAAGAGAAAATTTCACATAATTACCAAAATTAATTTCTTGACTGTTCATCCATGGATATAAACTAACAGAAGGAGAATATACTTTGGAATTCTCCAAGACTCTAGGCACTTTCTGGTGTCTGGTGAAGGTTCTTTTCCTGGTTCATAATTTAGCCATCTTATTGCTGCATCCTCTCATGAGGGGTGGGGTCAGGGAGCTCTATGGAACCTCTTTCATAAGGGCACTAATTCCATTTTTAAAGGATCCATCCTTATGACCTAATTATCTCTCAAAGGGTCCATCTTCAAATACATCACATTATAGATTAGATTTCAGCATACAAATTTTGGAGAAGACACAAACATTCATTCCCTTGCAGTATTCCATGTTAAGGTTAACTATTTTTTAGTTCCTTTAAAACGTTAGTCTACCACTTTTTATTTACATCATGCTTGAGTATGGATATAATGCATCTTTTTTTTCTTGTTTTAAATATTTTCCTGTATCAGGTATTAAAATATTTTAGCTGTGCTGTGCTTGGGATTTCTTATGTTTTGAACTTCTTGCACCCATGTGTATATAGTTTTCCTCGAATTCTGAAAATTATCAGACGTTATTTCTTCAACATTCTTTGTCTTAATTCTCTCTCCTCTCTTTTGAGGACATTGATTATCCATGTGTTGAGCCATCAGAACTGTCCCACAGCTTACATTCTAGACTCATTTCTGTCTCCACCACACCCAGTCCCCTTTCCTTCCCTCCTCCTTTCTTCCTTTGTGTGTTTTCTCTATGTTTAATGGTAGATACTGTCTTCAAATTCACTCATTTTTTATGCAGTGTCTAATCTGCTGTTAATGATTAGAGCAGTTTTTTCACCTTAGACATTACAATTTGCATGATTAGAAATTTAATTTGGGGGGCTGGAGTGGTGGCTCAGTGGTTACAGCACTTGCCAAGCGTAAGCAAGTATGCGAGTTCGAACCCCAGTACCACATATGCAACAAATTCTCCAAGCAATGAAGGCCACATGAAAAACTAAATAAAAATTGTTTCTCTCTTTGTCTCTCTCTCTCTCTCACTGATCCTCTCTCTTTAAAAAAAAAAAGAAAAGAAATTTAACTTGGGTCTTTCTATGTTTTCCACTATGTCTCTACTTCGCATATTCAATCTTTCCTCTAAGTTCTTGAAAACATGGAAAACAGTTGAACTAATGTTTTAATATTATTATCCACTAATTCATTCTTCTGTGACAATTTTGGAGTTGATTTTTATTTAATTTTCTCCTCAGTATATATTTTCTTACTTCGTGAATTTAATTTTGTCAAGTCCTGGATACTTTGGTATTCTTGTAAATATTCTTGATCTTTGTTCTGGGACAAATGTAGACTTACATGAATCAAGTTTTAGATTCTGCTTTTCAGCTTTGTTATGCAGTAACATAGCTAGGTCTAATTTATGCTAGGTCTAATTTTACCACACCACTGAAGACAAATCCTTCTGAGCATTCTGTCCAATGTACCTTGAATTTTGAAGTTTTCTGCTCAGGTGAATGTGGTAGGAAATGTTTCTGGTGCTAAACCAGGTCTGAGTACCTTTCTTCCAGTCATCTTGAATGGTCATTTGCCCAGCCCTGGGTCCTTTACTCATGTAGGCATTGCTCCATACTGATGGAAAGCTTCTTTATATCTCAGAACCACTTTTCTCTACAGCTCTCAGTTTTCCTTGGCTCCCTTAGCCTCCCTGAACTCCAGCTCCAACTTCTCAACCGTGGAGGCAATTGTGCCCCTCAAATTCCCATTCTCTGAGCTGCAGGCCTCGGGATTTCAACAGGCAGTAATCTTGGGCAATCTTAGTGCTCAAGTTGTTTTTACCCTATGTCTCAGGGGTCACCATTGCTCAATGTTTCAATAACAGTTTATAAATTCTCTGGTTTTCATTATTTTAGATGGGAGAGAAAGTTTGGTCCCTGTATCTTCATCTTGACCTGAAGCCCCCATGTTATTACTTTAAATGTATACATTAATCCATTTATATCAACATCTTTCACTGCTGAGTCGCTTAAATAGACTTTTCTGTAATTTCCTAGATGGTCTTCAATAAACCATTAAAAGCACTGCATATACATTACAGTGACACAGCAATATCAATGTTCATAGCAGCACAATTTACTATTTCTAGGCTATGGAAACAACCCCGATGTCCCTCACTGGAAGAATGGATCCAAAAACTGTGGTACATTTATACCATGGAATATTACACAGCAATTAGAAACAATGATATTGCAGCCTTCGAAGGTAAATGGATGGCTATGGAAGAGATCATGATGAGTAAAATCAGCTTA
>PVKS010043591.1:0-14784 GCA_004027875.1 Aplodontia rufa | reverse complement strand
GGGGAGGGAGCGGGGTGGGGAACAGGGAGGGAGCAGGGAAGTGCTGAGGAGGGTGCTGGCCAAATTATAGTGTTAGGTTGCATGCATGTAACAACAAATAGCTATAATGCACCAATAAAAATGCAGAGGAAAGAAAGAAAGTGCAGTAAATATACACAATGCAGCCTTATTGGGTCACAAAGAAGAATGAAATTATGTCACTTGCAGGAAAATGAATGGAACTGGAGAATGTCACATTAAGCAAAATGAGCCACACCCAGAAGACCAAGGGTACCATGTTTTCTTTCATATGTGGAATCTAGAAAGGAAAAGGAAAGAAAGATCAGGGACCTCATGAAAATCAAAGACAGATCAATAGAGCGGAGGAAACGGACCAGGGGAGGGAAGGGAAGTACTGAGGCATGATATTGGCTGGATTATATTGTCATACTGTGTGCATGTACAAATATGTAACAGTGAATCTCACCGTTACGTACAACTCTAACGCACCAATAAAAATGGGGAGAATTTAAGTATCTGTTGCACTAAGCCCTAAGTTTTGGAGTATTTGTTAGGCAGCAACAGGTAATGTAAAATCCAAAAGGTAGCCTTTGTCAGAACTGATCATTTCAATATCAAAGGTGATTTCAGAATAAAGAACACTAGCGGAGTAAATAAGTTCAATTCATAACAACTAAGGGATCAACGAAGAGGACGTATCCTAAATGTCAAAACACAAAGCAAAAGCTGAGAGATCTGCAGGGAGAAATAGCTAAATCCACAACAGTAACTGAAGACCTTAACACTCTTCTCTTGATACTTGATAGAATATGTAGCCAGGAAATAAGAAAAGATGTAGAAAAGGAAAACGTCACCATCAACCGACATGACATGACAGGCTTGGTGGAAAATTCTGTTGGATAAAAGCAAAACACACAGTCTTTCAAGGTGCACATGAAGTATTTACCAAGGTAAATACTAAAATAGGCCATAAAACAAGTCTCAACTTCTGCTTCCTTAACAAACAGGAAAAATAAGAGCAAATTAAATCCAATGCAAGTGGAAGAAACGAAATTAAGAGAAAAAGGTCAGAGAAAAACCAATGATTCTGAAAACAGGAAACAACAGAGTAGTTGGTGAAAACAAAAGTCAGTGATGAGAAGATCAATAAAAGCCAGGCAGACCAGGAAAAAGAAAAAGACACTAGTGGCAAACATCAGGAATTGTAACAAGCATATTAGGAACAATGTTGTGCCAATAAATTCAACAACTTACATGAAATAGACAAATTCCTTAAGAAACATAGATGACCAGCATAGTCCCGTTTCTATTCAGTAAATTAAATGTATGTGTAAACACCTTCCTGCAAAGAAGCCATCAGATCTGGGTGGCAGCACTAGTGAATGCTACCAAATATTTAAAGAAAAAGAAAACCACCTCTACACAAATCTGTACAAGAAAGTGGAGAAGAACAGAACACTTTGCAACTCACTTTAGAAAGCCAACGTTACCTGTGTTTTAGTCGGTTTTTTCATTGCTGTGACCAAAAGACCTGACAAGTACAAGGTGGAGAAGGAGAAGTTGGTTTTGGCTTCTGATCATAGAGGTCTCAGCCCATAGATGGCTCATCACAACTCTGGGCCCAGTGTGAGGCAGACACCATGGCGGAAGGGCATGGCGGAGGAAAACAGCCAGGATGTTACCTGCTTAGGTACAAATATGGCCACAGACATGCAAAGCCTGAAAACTAAAACACTAGTGAGAGAGATCAAGGACTCAACAGGCGACCCAAGAGCCTCGACAATGGTGGCTTGGGGAAGGGGGTGTCTGGGCCCCGGGCAGCTCCCGAGAGAGGGTGAGCTTGTTCCCCATAGACTATTACAGCATACAGGAGACCTACAATGGGGAGAATGTGCAAGAGTAGTGTGAGTGTGAGCTGGAGCAGGCCCTGGAAGCACAGTACAAGTGCACTGTGATGGAGCCCACCCGCATAGGCAGTGAGACCGTGCTGGGTCACCATGGGCAAGACTGCTGGCAGGCACTGCCCCGGCGTGCTGAGCCTGGCCTGCTGCACCCTCCACAGCATCTCCTGGCAGTTTGACCCTTGCTGTAGGTGCCAAGCGGAGTACGATGCCTAGGAACTGCCCCGCCTGCCTCTGAACCCACTCAGCCTCTTCACTCCGTGGTGCTGAGACCGCACCACACCATAGCACTGGCCACCCTGGCGTGCTGTGTGAAGAAGATTCACCAACTGTAGGACTCCAGAGGAGCAGAGCCACATGGCCAGCAAGTCACAAGAGCCTTCAGATCGCCACCGTAACCCTTTTTGCTCTGTGAGGCAGCCTGGGGAGGTGTTTGGTTTAGCACTTGCTATATTTAAGAAAGAACACGGATCATGGGTGTGCCAAGGGTTTTCAGCTCTTTACACTAAGATGTGGATTTCCCTAACCCGAGACGGGGTCTGATTAGGCAGTGGAATGTGGATGGAAGCCAATGTCACTGAAGGGGTGTGGGCACATCTTGGGGGGCAGGGTCAAGGAGTATATTGTTTAACTGTGCCATTCAGAGCCAAGCAAGCTACAGACCATTAAAATTACGAGAATTGCAAAGAGAAAAGGAAATCAAGGACTTGGGGCTGGAGCAGTGGCTCTGCAATTTGAGCGCTTGCCAAGCATGCGTGAGGACCCGGGTTCGTACCCCAGCACCAGTACACAATGAAGTGTCAGAGCAACAAAAGCCACATGAAAAACTAAATAAAATTGATTCTCTCTCTCTCTCTCCCTCTCTCTCCCTCTCCCTCCCCTCTCTCCCTTTAAAAAGAAAAGAAAGAAAATCAAGGACTCAAGCAAATGGAGCAATGTGCTGTATTCCTGGGTTGGGAGATCCAGTATGAAGATGTGAATTTTCTCCACACTGATCTATAGATTCAACAGGATCCCAGTGAAAATTCCAGCAGGATTTTTTTTCAAGAATTAAAATCAGCTCATCCATTCTTGAAAAAAAATATTCTGCTGGCTTCATCAATGTTTATAGCAGCTCAATTTATTATAGCTAGACTATGGAACCAACCCAGATGCCCCTCACTGAATGAGTGGATTCAAAAATCTTTGGTACTTATATACAATGGAATACTACTCAGCCATTAGAGAAAACGATATGGCTTTTGCAGCCAAATGGATGGAGATGGAAAAATTATGCTAAGTGAAGTATCCCAATCTCAGAGACTCAAGGGCCGAATGTTTTCTTTCATTTGTGAAAGCTAGAATTCATTTGGAAACACTAAGTTGGATGGCTAAGCTAATAATAACCTCAACATGTATGAATTTTTACACAAACAGGGGGAAACTTGCCTCGGATACCTGGAGGCGTAAGGACCGGGGCAGGGTCGGGGGAGGGATTAGAAAGGATATCTAGGAGACTGGAGGGTGGGAATATGGGGGAATCATCTCAGAAGGAGATCTCCGACCTCCACGAGAAGTCCATTTAACAGGGGTTCTTTTGGGGGAAACATAGAACCATGGGGAACCCAAGGGGGGCATCCATGACATGGCATCACCCTTGGATAACTATGTAAATATACATTTGTTCTTGATTGTTTGATATTGATTCCCCCTCAATTGTAACTCTGTATTAATCTAAAAAAAAAAAAATCCTGGGGCTGGAGCTGTGGCTCAGCAGTTTCAGTGCTTGCCTGGCAAGCATGAGGATCTGGGTTCAAACCCCAGCACCACGTACACAACTAAGTGTTGGAGCAACGAATGCCAACTAAATAAAGTTGTTTCTGTCTTAAAGTTGGTCTAGTAGCATGAGGTAAATCCAGATAAGATGTAATGCTTTACAATCTAATATTTTTTTTAGAGTTATAATGGGAAGGGGACGGGAGGGATAAGGGAGGATAACTGGGGGGGGCACTCCTGGGGATAATTGCAATATCCAGAATGTATACATATTTTATACACATTTTATATTAGTTTGTTAAAATCTTGTAAGGTTGCTCAAAATAAAAAAATTTAAAAAAAAGTAAAACATACTGAATATTTCATTAGCAGATTATTGTTATACAAAATATTGGGGTTCATTTTGATCAATCATACAAGCATGAAATATAAATTTGCTGTAGTTTAGGCCCCTTTTCTCTCCCCCTACATCAACCATTCCCCTCCTGGTCTTACTTCTTTTTATTAATAACTTTTTAAAAATATCATGGTTTGTAGATACACATAAAAGTGAAATTCACTGAGATGTATTTATATATGTACATAGTAATTTTGTTGAGAAGGTATAGATTAATTTGGAAGAAAATTATCACCTTTGTAATGAGCTTTATCTAAAAATGTGGTGTGGAATTGAGTTTTTTATGTTCTTTTGTATATTTTTTCTCATAAGTTTACCATTTTCTTTTTGAAACATGTGTATGTGTGAAATACCAGAAGCATATAATATATATGAACTGTATAAAATGACCACAAAAATGTGACTATCCCTTATTAATCATTTTTCCCATTTTATTTTTTATTCTCCCAAAATGTGCATTTTTTTTGCACCATCCCCCTAAGTTACAAGTTTTTGGGTAAACACTGCTGTATTCTTACATGTTATGATCATTTGGGCTACTGTAATTTCAGTGTCTATTACTGGTGGAGGAGTATTATTATTGTATCATAAAAAAAAAGTTTACACTAATAATGTCAATTTAAACTCAATCCATGAAAATTCACTTGTTTCAAATTTTCAACACTATTTGAATGTGTCTTTTACTGAAAAAAAAATCCTTAAGTTTAGTTCTACTCACCCAGATTTATTTTTGTTCCCCAGTTGGTACATATTTCATCTGTAAAAGGGTGAGGGTTCTGGGTGAGGATGGACGCCCCACGAAATAATGGAAATGCTTCTGGGGCTTCTCAGGTCACAGAGAGCTCTCGAGCAGTGGGTGGCCGACCCATGCGGAGCGTGGCCTCCTGTGCAGGACGGCCGTGTCCATGCTCCCCTCCGCCTTTGGCCTAACTCTGCTCTTGAGCCAGGTCCCGTGGTGCGGTTCTGCTGCTGGGCTCTGCTGGGTGTCTAACATCCCAGGGGGAGGAGCCCTGTCTTTTAAGGCTGAGCTACCCTGGGCCTCTTTGCTGCAGGATCAGTCAGAGTGAGTTCTCAGAGCCCTGCCAATTGCCAGCTGACATGTTGGTCCCCACTGCACGGTGACTCCGTGGACCCCGGGGCCGTCAACATTCAGTAATAGGAGACGCCTGTGACATGGAATGCTCTCTGTCTCCTCCACAAGTCCACTGGGGCCCTGGGAGCGCTGCAGCTCCCTCGCAGGCCTGGGTACATTGCCACAGCTGGATTTCCGGAGACTCCCTGGCCTGCGCACTGCAAGCGTCAACGGCTGCAGGCTCCCTCCTCCCACGCCTCTTGGGCACCTTGTGGGACTGACCTCTCTGATTGTTGGGGACCTTCTTCCAAGTAAGTGCTGGCCAAGAGGCAGCAAATACCATGACGTGCCTCAGCTCAGTGTGCCTGACAAGATCAGCCACATCTAAATAATGACTCCACCCTGTCCAGAGCGCTCCGCCTTCTCACACTGGCTCCATGGGCCTCGCTCTGAAGCTTTGGGGGGTCTGCTGGCTCACTGTGGACCCGTTCAGAGCTCCAGCCTCTTCTTTCCACTGTACCATGCTAACCTGTCCCTCCTGGCCAGCCGGGTCTTTCTCTCTGCTTCCTGAACCCTGGGGACTAGTGCTGTCGCCACTTCCCACGACTCCTCCTGTCTGTTTTCCTCTCCCTCGCCCGGCCTCCTAACCTAGTCCACCCCCTAAACTTCTCTCACATGGCTTAGCTGCCCTGCCGTTTCCCACCCTGATGTTCTTCTGAAGCTGCTAGAACTACTCCCCTCCTGGTTCTTGCTATCCTCTCTTTTTCTGGCAGAGCCCACCTTTCTCATACCAGTCCCCCCGGGCTCCTCCCACCTGCCCTCTGCTCACCCTGCTTCACATTGCAGATGTGGACGTGGCCCCATCTGCTTTGGAGCCTCTTTTTGTGATGCTAGGGATGGACCCCGGGGGTGCTCTACCTTTGAGATTAATCCCTAGCCTTCTTAAAATTTTGTACTTTTTCTTTTTTCATTTCTTTATTTTGACACAGAGTTTCACTAAGTTGCCCAGGCTGGTCTCAGACTCCCAACCCTCATGCCTCAGCCTCCCAAGTCGCTGGGATCATAGGCGTGCACCACTGCACCCTGCCCAGGGTTCTCTGCACCTTCCCATCCCTCTCCATCAGTCATTCTGCCCCTGTGCTCTGGAAGGCGGGCTGTGAGTGCCCACTGAGGTGGCAGCGCCTCCCTGTGGTCATGTGAACGGAAACAAGCAAGAATCCCGGGCAGTGGCGGCAGGAGAGAGGGGTCACTGGCTTCCTTGCCTTCTCTTTTGTTACCACATATTTGCTGATTCCCTTTCTTTCGCTTGCTTTCCTTCAAAGTGGTCAGGACTAAAGGCTAGAGTCTCAGGGGACGGTGACAGGGTGTGGGTCAAGGCTGGGAGAGAAGCCATGGCCAGGGATAAGGATGCACAGCAGGGACAGAAGATTGGCCACATAAGGGAGGAGGAATGACCCAGTGTCTGTACTGAGGATGTTGGCAGCCAAGCATCCCATGGTCAGAGACAGGAATGAGCAGCGTGAGGGTCCCGATCACACCCCGTAACGTTGGACATAAGCAGCATAAGCAGGCGCTTATGCTGAAGTTTTAAGAGAGGGAGTGCTCGGCAGACAGCCAGATACAGAGGTAAGGGTGCATGTGGGGGGCTTGGAACACTGATGCCCAAACAGCTCGTCCAGTGCCCAAACTGGGCTTCTGGAACAGGGTTCCTTGGAGTCAAGGCTGATTCCACGACTGGGCAGGAAATGCCTACAATGAGCCTAGAATATCTTATTGTATCAGAAAGCAAATTGGCTGCAAAAAAAAAAAAAATGTCAGGCACCTGTCAAAAAGACAGGAAACAGACGGGGCTCCTGCTCACCATATCTGGGACAGTTAAGGCATCAAAATAAAGGATTACAATCCATTGAACAAAATAGAGCTTCATGAGCACACACTGGAAGTCATTTGTTCATTTATGGAGGAGTGGAGAAGCTTTGTGCATTAGAATCCCAACTAATGAATGATAAGAGAGGACGGAACTAGAAAGCCATCATGGGGCAGCGACCATAGCAGATAGGTAAGCCCCCAGCGGACCAACTGAGAAGGAACAGCAGAGTGACTCGGTTTCAAGTTTCCTCCCCATAGACTGCTAATTGCAAAGGAGAAAGCTTCGGGCTACAACCTTAACCCAGTGCTCAGAGTCAAAGCCCCAGGCCCTCCTCTTGGGGCAGCCATGGAGGAATCAGACACGTGCCTTCCACTTTCAACAGCTAGAAACTGACGCAACCACAGCCCAGGGGAGGTTACCAGGTTCCAGCAGGACACAGCAAACCAGGTGAGCCGCAGACTTCAGCGCCTGCAGGGCGGCAAGGGGACCCTGAGCACAAGGAGTCTAGGGCAGCGTGAACTGGCAGAGCAGACAGGGGCTGGGAAGGGAGCGGGCAGGCAGGGAGCTTGCGTGCTGCCTGGACCGTGGCTGAATACTACCTTACACTGCTTGAATGGTCCGGAAGTTGCTCCCACGGAGCCTCAAGCAGCCACAGAAGACGGCAGGTACCTGGAAGTTGTGCCAGAGAAAAAATCCAACGTCCACTAAAGGAGCACAATGAAACCCAGCGCGCAACAAGGCAGATGCTGCCGTGAACAGCGAGCGACCAGTTGCGCGGAGAGGTGGAAAGTGCGGCCCGAGAGCGTGAGAAAAGCCAGGCACTGGAAACAGACTCCGAAAGCACAGCAATGTGACAATTACAGAGGGGACACAAGAACAGCTGTTCCAGACGCGCACCATGTGATGGAGAAGGCGGACCATACTGAAAGCAGCAAAGCCCACGGCATGCAGATGGAGAAGGTGCGGACTAGGAATTTACCACCCTTCCTGCAGCTCCGTTGCACATTTAAAATCAGATCAAAATTAAAATTAACAGATTAGAAATGGGGGTGGGAGAGGTGGCTCAGGGGTAGGGCGCTTGCCTGGGATGCAGGAAGACCCAGATTTAGTCCCCAGCACCACATACGCAACAAAGTGGAGGAAAACCAAACACCAGATAAAAAATAAAAATTAAATCAACTCTCACAGTCTGCCTAAAAAGAAAGAAAGAAAAGAGAGAAGTTGGCAGGCAGAGCTCCAGAGCCCTGAGCCCTAGGCCCCCCAGGACTGTTGCTTCCTCCTGTGTTGCTGCTGGCCTGGAGCCTTCCATGAGCTTTCCCTTTGACTCCTAGGGAGAACCTGATCCAGGAGACGCCCTTGTGCGGGAGCAAGGAGCCCACCCCCAATGTATTCCTTTGGCACCTGAGGCTCTGGGTATGCAGAGGTCCTGCAAGCCGCTGCAGACACGGGGCAGTCTGAAGGCTTCAGTAGCAGATGGACATCTCTAAAGGAAACCTGCCGTGGGCCAGGATGCAGACAAGCTCTCCACCTGAACCCCACTCAATGCCCAGGAAAGGTCTTGTCCCAGGAAGGGATTGGGGGTTCCATGGTTTGGATGTAGTCTGAGTGTGCCCCCTACAGGTTCATGTGTCAGAGACTTGATCCTTGGGTAGTAAAAGGAGGCCCAGTGGGAGGTCGTTAGGCCAGTGGGGGCGTGGCCCTTGGAAGGGACAGTTCACTGGGACTCCGTTCACTTCCTGAGAGAGGACTGTCAGGCTTCCTGTCCACTGCTGATTTCTCCCTCTTCCCTGCCTGCCAGCCATCGTGAAGCCACCTGGAGGCCCTCACCAGAGCAGAGCAAGGCAGGTACCTAGCCCTGGGACCTGAACCACACAGAAGCCTCCTTCCCTGCCGCTTACCCAGCCCCAGGGGTTTCATTGAGCACAAGGAAGTTGACTAAGACGGGGTGTCAGGTTCCTGTCCCAGGCAGAGATGCCCTCAGGTGGCTGCTCCCCAGGGGACTTGGGCACAGTACTCCCTCGCTCACACTGCAGGCCCCACCCCTCGGTGCCCTACTCCAGAAGCCCAAGCCCCTCTCCCTTGGCTGAGCTCTGTGCAAACTTCAACTTTACCGTGGCTAAGGGCATCCCCAAAGGCTGCTGTACTGGAGGCTTGGCCCCTGTGTGGCAGGATAGAGGGGCACACCCCTGAGCACACACTCCAGCCCCACACAGCCTCCTCCCTCGGACCCACTCCTCAGGACACCTGGCCAGCCCATCATCCTGTCACCACCCAGTACCCGTTGTCACATTCTGAGATGGCCACTCAAGACCAGTGAGCCTGGCTCAGGATCAGGACAGGTGAGCAGGTGATGGACTCGGGGAGGGGAAGCTCTACACGGCTCAGCGAGCAAGCCAAGCACACAGGGAGGAATGCAGCAGGACCCGGTCACAGGCCCGTGGAGGCAGAGCAAGGTAGGGAGCAGGGGCAGTGAAGTCAGAGTCCAGTGGGACAGAGTTTCCTTTCAGGGAATGAGAGTGTCTGGGGTGGAGGTGGTGGCCGCGCAGCAATGTGCATGCGCCTGGTGCCCGGACTGCGCACTGAGCACGGTCGAGGTGGGAGCTGCGTGCTATGTATACCTAACGGCAAGTGTTAAGGAAGTGTTCTGCAAGTAGGTGAGCTGGCACCCGCCTGTAATCCCCGTGACTCAGGAGGCTGGGCCAGGAGGGTCACAAGTTCAAGGGCCAACCTCAGCGACTTAGCAAGACCCTGTCTCAAAATTTAAAAAGATAAATAAAAAGGGCTGGGAATGTGGCCCAGTGGTAGAGCGCCCTGGGCTCAATCCCTGGTACTGCATGTTTCTTCACGCCCCCATGCTTCAACACGTGAGAGAAGGTGGGGACCCTGGGTGAGGGACACAAATCAGTGACCAGAAACTGAGAGGGCCTCACCTCACCTGACTGGGCTGAAGTGAGGACGGAGGACATCTGCTGGATCTGGGAGCCTGGGGCAGCCTGGCTGGAGCAGGGTCAACAGCAGCCAGTCAAGGGCAAGGAGTGGGGGGGACTCCCAGGCACCTGGGTCCCTCACACAAGCAGTCCCTGCAGGATGCAGAGTCCAGATCCAATTTCCCTGCCACCAGCGATTGCCAAGCTCCATGCAACTCTGGCGTCAGCAGGGGGCGCAACAGCTAGGGCCCAGGAGCTCAGGAGGAAGTAGGAGAGCTCACCTCTGAGCAAACCTGGAGAAGAGGACTGTCATCCTCCACCCCCAACCCCAGAGCTGGCCCCTGGGCCTCTGTTTGTTTGTTGTTGTTTTTGTGTGTGTGTGTGTGTGTGTGTGTGTGTGTGTGTATGTGTGTGTGTGTGTGTGTGTGTGTGTGTGTTTGTTGTTAAAGAGAGAGGGACAGTGAGGGAGAGAGGGTCAGTGAGAGAGAGAAAGACAGAATCAATTTTATTTAGTTTTTCATGTGGCCTTTGTTGTTCCAACACTTTATTGTGTACATGGAGCTGGGGTTCAAACCCGTGTCCTTGCAAATGCCAGGCACACACCACAACTGCTGAGACACCGCTCTAGTCCTGGGCCTTCTTTTTAAAACCATCTTTGCTGAGATATGATTCAGGTCTCATGAATCTCACGCTGTCCCAGAGCACAGATCAGTGTGACTTTGATTACGCCCGCAGTCCTGCAACCTTTGCCACTATCTAAGTGCAGCACCCCCACTCCCTACCCCCCAGCAGTCACTCCCAGCTGCCTCCTCCCCAGCCCCAGGCTGCTCTAAGGATCTGCTGTTCCAGCTGTTTCACATAAATGGAGGCTTTTGGCTTCCTAACAAAGACCAAGTGAACCACCTTCCCACCTGACAGATGCAGACACACATCCCCTCCCCAGAAGAGGAGGAGACCCCGTGACTATGCTGCCTGCTGTCCAGTCCTTCTGGCTGAGTCTCACCCCTTTGATGTCTTAAGAGTCCAGTGCTGAGACAGAAAGCCACCTGTTAAGTGCTGAGTCAAAGGACAGGCACAGGGCTCAGTCATACCCACTGGGGCACTTGGCGGGACAGTATTTATCACCGTCTGCCTCTAGGGTCGCTTTCCTCAGCAAATTGTGGCTCTTTGCCTGGTAGGTGACCTAAGCCTTCATTCCTGAAGGATCTGAGCCCTCAGCAGACCTGCCTGAGTCAGTGGGGTGGGAGCTTTCCACTGATGTGGAAAGCTTTCCACAGGATGTGGGACTCTTCAGAGGGGCTGCAGGCGACAGTCCACATCCCATACATACCCCCCATTGTGCAATCACAGCCAGTTCCCCTCTCACTGGGGTCAGTTGCATAACCACCCTCTTCTTTGACTGTCCATCTCAGCCTCCAGGTCAAGGGGATCAGTGTCGTGTCCAGAATGTAGGGCCAGAGATCCTAGAGTGGTGGGAACAGGAGGCAAAACTTCCACTGGAGGAGTCTTCTTGGGAGAACAGGAACCTTTGGTGTTTCCTGTGCTGGTCTCCAGAGCCATGAGTCTTGGCTGCAGGCCACAAGACAGCACGAATGGAAGATGGGTTCAGAGCACTTTCTGCATCCTGGAAGATGTCACCTGGCTCTGTGGAGCTCCCCTAGCTTGTTTCCATATGGAGTCTTCAAAAGGCCACTCCACCATCCTTGGGCATCAGGATACATCAAGTATGACAGGGAACAAGAAGACTTGTGATTCCATGAGCACCAGCCCTTTGCCCCACTCCATGGGCTGCAGAGTGAGTTCCCTGGAAACTCAGGAGGGGGAGTCAGGCTGCCTGAGCCCACAGAGGGATCCAGCGAGAGCTGGAGTGGGCAGGGAGGGCTGGTCGCCATCCTGAGTGCATGTCCTTGCCAGTGAGGGCAGAGCAGAGGCCTGTCTGATGGCACAGGGTGCTGGCACTAGTCCCTGCTATTGCCAGGAGGGCACTTAGCAGGCCAGCCTTGTGAGTGGCTCCATGTGCTGGCCATATGTGACCACCATGCCTACTGCCATGGTCATATCCTTCATGAGCCCTGTGGGCAGTGACAGGGCTGGCTGGGAAGGAGGCTGGCTGATAGCCAAGAGCTGGTCACCTTGTTCACCTGGGCATCAGGAGGCCCTTGATGGAGGGGGTTAGCTCCTTGGTGAGTGTTCATATGGGTCACAGTTACTGTCACACACTGTGTGCTTTTAGAGAAGCCTGACCTGACCTCCTGCTGCCATTTTCCCACGTGCATTCTGGGTCACAGATTCTACCATCCAGCCTAACCATTAGCAGAGAGCCATAGACTGGCGGCAGCTGTAGCCCAGTGCCCCCTCGAGGCCAGATGAAACGATCAGGGGCATCGCTGGATGTTCTTCCTGAGAGCGCTCCCTTCGCCCTCGGAGGACGCTTTGGATGGCAGCTACCACTTATAAGCCAGGCCCAGATTTTTCCCTTCCTTGACCATCAGGTCCCAGGGAGGTCGTTGGAAGCCCTTGGTGTGGCTTAGGTGGATGGCAAGGGTGCGAGGCCCACAGATGGGGGGCCACTTCATGGGACTCACCTGAGCCCTCAGGGACCTAGGGTGCTTTGTCTAGCTCCATAGTGTGGTGCTTCAGGCCACAGCCCACTCAGGATGGACAGCTCAGGTCACCTGGTCACTTGATGGCATGTGGTCACATGCTCAGTCTCTACCGAGGCCCAAAGGAAGTCTAGAATCTGTTTTTCCAAGAAGAGTTATCCACACAGGGTTTGGCTCCCAAACTCTGAGGGTGCTAGGCTGTGGTCTGCCCATGGGAGCCACAACCTCCAGAGAGCTTCCCCACCAGCCACAGACCCTCAACACCATGAGATCTGCTGAGCATGTACAGACTGGAGGTAGCCTGGGCCCAGGGCAGAGCCTCCTCTTGAATGGGCCTCATTCAAGACTGGCAGGCTTGGAGTCACATGCTGATGGGGTCAGAGTCATGTGGGCCAAATTCCAAAAGGCCCACGAGGTGCTGTTTCTTCTTATGTGGTAGGAAGAACTGGAGGTCAATCTCAGCATACCCCAACCAGTCAACTCCTGACAATTTCACTAAGGACTTATTCCCCGCTCTCCAGCCCACGCGTGTTCGCAAGTGTCTTTGGGTAAGTATTACTTCCCACTCTCCAGCCCAGATCAGCAGGATATCACCAATGATCTGGACCAGGAAGATGCCCTGTAGAAGAGAGGTCAGCCAAGGTCCCTCTGGAAGCAGCTGGCCTCTAGTGGCCTTTACTAGGAGGGAAATAGGGACCAGCAGCACTCTCCAGGTGAATGTAAATTAAAAACCTCCGCTTTGAAAAGGCACTGTTAGAAATGAAGACAAGCAAAGATTGGGGGAAATCTTGGCAGAATACGTGTTTGATAAGGGACTCGTGTCCAAAATATACAAAGAACTCTTAAAGCTGAATTATAAGAAAATAACTCAATTTAAAAAACCAAACAGACTCTCATAAAAGGAAATACACACACGGCAAGTAAGCACATGAAATGATGTTCAGTGTCACACGGCGTCAGGGAATCACAGCTTAAAGCCACTCCACACCTCTGGCATGTGGCGCTACAAGAGCATGATTGCTCCTTGCTGGCGCTGCACAAGCAGCTTGGCAGACTTTAAAGCTAAACGGAGTCCCAGCAAGGGACCTGCAGACATGCTCTGGGTGTTTCCCCACTAGTTGATACGTAGGTCCACACGTGAGTGTTTGTAGCAGCCTTATTCAGAACTGTCGAAAGCAGGAAGACAGCCTTCGACAGGTCCACAAATAGACCGCAGGACATCCTGACAGAGGAATATCATTCAGTATTTTAAAAAAGAGCCCTTGGGCCTCAAAAAGACATGGAAGCATCTTAACTGCTTGCTGCTCAGTGAAAGAAGCGCATCCAAAAGGCCCAGTATTGTGTGATCCTAAGTATGGAGAGCCAGACAAACCCAGGGGTGCTCTTGCCTCTCAGAACTGGTCAGGCTCCAGCAACCCTCCAGAGTTTGAGATTTCCCCTCCCCAAGGCACTGTCACCCTGGTGAGTGGCTGCAGGTCCCTTTGGGAAGCTGGGCAAAAGATAACGGGGTAAATTACGGTGGCTAAGCAGTGTCCTTCCCCAGGGGAACCAGCCCTCCCTTGTTCATGGGTTCAAGTCAGTGAGCCGGCTCCAGCTAGGATTTGGTTGAGGGGTGGTGGCCCCACATGAGAGATTTCAGTCAAGTCAAGCCAGAGCTCCCTGGCTTCAATCCTAGGGACATGGTGACCTACAGGCCAAGGTACAGGTCTCCACAGGCCTGACACTCTGACCACTGCCCGTCACAGATTCCATCTGAGCCACAGGGCCAGGGTCTCCTGATGTCCCCTGACACTATATGTCCTGTGCTCCTTGAAGGTCACACTCTCCCCCATTGGCCCCCGCCGCAGCTAGCTCCTTAGCCCTGATGCTGCTGTTCAAAATGTCAGAAACATACTTCAAACCAACACAAGCAAAGGGCAGCCCTGGCTGACATCACTGCCAGTCCCAGTGTGTGCAGGTCCTGGGCTGGGACAGGGCCAGCTCCCTGTTAGAAATACCGAGGTGCCATAAGAAAATCAGACACATGCTCAGAAGTGGGCGGGCAAGGCAGAGTCTAGTTCTGATAGCAGGGCATGCTGCAGAACCTGGCTTGGCAAGCTCAACTGGGGCCGGTCCGCCTGCTGAGACCTCTCACCTGACCCAGTGCTGCCCTTCGCCCTGATTGGAGCAGCTCAGGGGCTTAATCTAGGCAACTGGCTAATTTTACAGTTGAGGCGGGGAATGGGAAGGGCTATATACGCAACAGGAAGGGCTTTAGTT
>PVKS010043590.1:0-14779 GCA_004027875.1 Aplodontia rufa | reverse complement strand
TAACAACAACAAAAAAGATAATATTTTGGACACATTGGGTTAAACAAATATACATTATTGTTAAGTTTATAACTTTTTTAATGTGGCTGCTAGAAAACTTAAAATTGAGTATGTGTTTGGCACCAAATTTCATATTGGATAGCATCATAAAGACAATTTGAATCTTCTATCCCACTCTCATAGTCTTAAATGTGTGTGTTTTGTATGTAAGCGTACACATATGTAAATATTCTGATTATCAAAGTAATATTTGTTCTCTTTTTAAAGTGAACTATGTAAAAACCACAAAGATATAAATCCCCAGGTATAAACATGCTTCCCTATAAATTAAAACAGCTCTTTAAGCATGGCTTTTGTGAACACACTACAATCTATATTAAATATTTCACTGGTAAATGAATCTATGCAAGTAGCTAAGGTATTGGAGGTACCCACATAAAAATTGCGTTTCTTCATCAGAATTTGATTTTCAGTGGATTTCTCCTCCATGTACATTAATTTGGTTAGAGTAAGATAGAGAAGAATGTTAGTTACTATACTTAACTCTGCAAATCTCAGGGATACCTTGGAAATGACTGTATCAGTTACATAATGAAATGTGATCTCAGTCTAGAAAATTGCCCAGGATCAGAGGAAAATTATACTGACTGTCAGCACCATTGGTAGGACTGAGCTGAAGAAGTAAGAACCTTAAATAACATTGAACTTGGTAAAAAGGCTATTGAGATTTTTTTTCATGAATGTAGGAAATAAAATGTTTTAAAATCAATTTTCATCTAGCTTTAATACAGCAGTGTCATCTCCGTAACAGCTGGTTAAAATGAAACGTTTTCTGCCTCAGTTGCAGCTGAGGTATGAATTCCACAGACACAGACACCAAAGTGAGCAAGAGGGAAACTGCCATAAGCAGAAACTATAGGAGAAGCATTCAAGATCAGGTTCCATGACTCTGAGACCCTCAGTAGGAACAAGGGCAGCAAAAGAGGTCAGGGCATGAAGGGGGAAGGGATTTGTCAAGTTTCTTTGGAGAAAACTCTTCCTGTGCTTCAAGGATGGAAGAGCCACAAACTCCTCCACTTTCAGCATTGCAAGGGAAACTTCTGGAAGGCTAGCACCAGAGAAGGACTTGTTAGTTACTCGAGGGCCCAGCTAAGGAAGAGGCTATTGTGTTGGATAAACTTGAAATCCAGACTTGATCAAGTCAAGGGATATGGGGTGCCCCTTGGAAATCAGATGGGGGCCTTGTGGTCCATCTTGTGTCCTGTCCATCAGGATCCCTCCAGAGGGAAGAGAGTAGCATTTTTCAGCTTTTTAATGGAAAAGATTGAACAGCTCTTTCCGGCTATTCCAGAAGCTCACTGTTGCATTCCTTTTAGCCAAATGATTTATAAAATCTGTGTCCCTAATCATTCCTGTGTACAATATAACCAACATACTCATCAAGACTGACTCCTCTTGTAAGTTTATTACACTACCCTTTCCGCAGTCCCCCAGATTCAAAAAATAAGCTCTCCTTTTTCTTCCTGTGAGTATTGCCACCTGTCTGGTGCTTGCACCTGCATCTGCACCTCCGTGTACCTGGTCCTCTAGTTGTGCCTGCAACGCTCTCGCCTTTTCACCTGTTTCAACTCACTACTCCACCAACTCACTCCTGTGCCACCCAGTACATCCAATATTGTACCTCCAGGTTCACTTTCCTAATTGCACATTTCTGATCGTGTGATATTCCAGCTATAAAACCTCAAATGCAATCCTTTGTGACCCCAGGGGTTGGTGGACATGTGCTACCTGGGGTGGGAAGGAGGGGTAATGGCACGAGGTGGGGTCTTGACTGTGAGAAACTTGAAAACCATACATACACCTTTCCTGAAAGAGTATTCTGTAACTCTCCCCCTCTCCCTGTTTCCCCCCACATCTAAACAATGGCTGCACCCAACAAGAGCCGTGGCACATGAGGATATGTTATCTATGTGACTTGGTGGATCGGCAGAAGTAACCAAGGCTGTATTAATTAGCATTGATTTTCTAACAAATAAACTTGAATATTCAGCAGGTTTTTATTTCCTACTCATATCACAGTCTAATGTTGGTGCTCCTGCTTGAACAGCCTCCTCCGTGGTGGTTATTCAGAACTTCAGGATCCTGCATCCTTGTGGGTGTGCCCCCTCATCTGGAGAATGGTACTGTACTGGTATCCTGGTAAAAGGTTGTTGGAATGATTACATATGTGAATGTAGGTAGATCAAGGACTCAGCACACTGCTTGGTACATAGGAAATGGTCTATATTTCTTTCTCCCTTCTCTTTATTAGGAGTTTTTCTGGTAGCTCATGGCTACCAGAAATATGAAATTAACTTCCAGAATTTTTTAAAAGAGAGGGAGGGGGGAGGATCAGTTTTATTTAGTTTTTCATGTGGCTTTCGTGGCTCTGATGCTTCCTTGTGTATGTGGTGCCGGGGTTCAAACCCGCATCCTTGCACATGCGAGTCAAGTGCCGTGACTGCCGAGCCACCGCTCCAGACCTACTTTTAGAATCTTTTAACCACTCCATTCAAGTTTGTCCTCCCACCTCTACCTTGTCCTATATCATGCTCCTGTATAAGGAGGCCCTTATTTTCAGCCACTGAAGTTGGCTATCTCCCTATCTCCCACTATCCAATATTTCCAATTTCCCCTCACCCTGACCCTTTCCTATCAGAGGCTGACATGTAAAAACATTAAGATAGTATCCTTCAACAAGTGGCATCTGTATCACCAAGTGACTTCCAAATGCAGAAATTCAGAAAGATTTCAGGCATACAAATAGGTGAGAGAGGAGATATTTTAGGAGAAGAATACCTGCCAGGTAGGTAGATGCCAGCTCTGCCTCTCATTCTGTTCCTCTTCTTTCCTTCTTTTACCTTATGCCAAAAAGTTAGTGTAAATAGAAACTTTCTCATGATAAAATCAGTGTCTTAATTTTGGATCTAAGAATAACACAGAAGAAATGTGATTTTTTTAAAAGAAGCAGTATTTTTTTTCGGACATGTCTTTCAGGTATGCTTAGGTAGTATCATTCATTCACTCCCTCACTCATTTGATCATATTCATGTGTCCATTGCTGACCTTCTTGTGGCAGTTTTAAAAGATGGCTGCAAATTCCTTGACACTTTCCACAGAAATTAGTAGCGTGTAATTCCTGCCTTCTACCATCTTGAATCTGGGGTGGCTTTACTTGGAAGCAATAAAATATTGTGGAAGTGATCCTGAGTGACTTCCAAGACCTTTTCATAAGGCAGAAGTTGAAACAGAGATGCCAGGTAGGTAGATGCCAGCTCTGGCTCTCATTCTCTTTAAAGAGAGAGAGGGAAAGAGTTACAATCAATTTTAGTTAGTTTTTCATCAGGCATTTGCTTCTCTGGCACTTAGTTGTATATGTGGTGCTGGAGCTTGAACCCAGGTTCTTATGCATGCCAGGCAAGCACACCAACCACTGAGCTACTGCTCCAGCCCCCTGCCTAGTTCTTTTTGAAGACACATGGAAAGGCCCAATGTTGGTACTCCAGTGGGCAGCCCCAGCCAACGGCCAGAATCACCTTCCAGACTTGTCAGCAAGTCATTGTTGGATGTCCAGCCCAGCAGGGATTCTGATGACCATAATAACTACAGAATGCATGTGACTGCAATCACCTCCATGACAACTATTCAGCTGAGCCTTCCCTGAATTCCTGATCAACAAATGGTGAGGAAAATTAAATGATCGTGCTAAGTCCCTACATTTGGGGGTAGTTTGTTATGAAGCAACAGATAACTGTAATATTTATGATGTTTGGGTTTTTAAACTAATCATGTCTTTGTGAAAGGTTCAGAAGTTTTGTGTTTTTTTTTCAAAAACTATAAAGTTTCTGGCCTAATAAGATGGTAACACCCTTTCAAAACTTTCTGTTCAACAGAGAGAAGAACAGGTTCCAGTATGTCTTCCAAAATCATATACCTTGATTTCTTTTTTTTTTATTTCTTTGACATAGTCTTACATATTGGAGGGAATCGTTGTTACACATTCATGCATACATGGATATTGACATCGTAAGTTAAGCCCAACCCTAGTTCAGGATCTGCTGCCCCTTCATCCATTCCCCGAGCTCAGGTCTCCTCTGTAATACACCGAAGCTATAATTGGAAATAAGCATACACATGTATATTACTTATTGAAATTTCTGAGTGGGGTTGGGGATTTAGCTTAGTGGCAGAGCACTTGCCTAGCATGTGCAAGGCCCAAAGGGGGGAAAAAAAAGAAATTTCTGAGTGTATCTGCCTGCCTGAGTATAGTTTGGCTTTTCATGGGAGTCTAGAGTTCCCAGCCATAATCCCCTGATCCCTCCCTCCCTTGTCTCCCCACCTTCATAGTTATGATTCCCCTAGCTTATGTGAAATTTCAACTTTGGTGGCTTTATTGATTAAACTTAGCTAACTTCATCTTATCTTAGGTTCCATTCTAGCTTCCACATATGAGAGAAAACATTCAGGCTTTCAGTCTCTGTGTTTGGGATATTTCATTCAGCATGATTTTTTCCCCATTTCCACCCATTTAGTTGCAAGAGCCATCATATCATTCTTTCTAATAGCAGAGTAGAGCTCCATTGTACCACTGTTTTTTAATCCACTCATCCAGCGAAGGGTGTCTGTCTGGATTGGTTCCATAGTTTAGCTATTGTAAATTGAGCTGCTATAAACATTAATGTACCTGTATCTCTGTAATATGCCAATTCTATCTCTTTGGGAAAAATACCCAGGAGTGGGATAGCTGGGTTGTAAGGTAGTTTCATCCCTAGTTTTCTGAAGAGTCTCCACACTGGTTTCCAGAGTGGCTGTACAAGTTTGCAGTCCCACCAACAGTGTGTTACTGTTCCTTTTTCCCCACAACACCTCCAGCATCTATTATTGTTTGTATTCTTCATTTTTGTCACTCTGACTGGAGTGAGGTGGAATCTCAGTGAAGTTTTGATTTGCATTTCTCGGATTGCTAGTGATGTAGAACATTTTCTCATATATTTATTGGCTCTTTGAACTTCCTCTGTTGAGAAGTTTCTGCTTAGTTCCCTAGGCCATTTATTCATTGAATTATTTGTGGTTTTGGTGTTCAGCTTTTTGAATTCTTTGTAAGTTTTGGATATTAGTCCCCTGTCTGAGGTATAGCAGGCAATGGTTTTTCTCCAATTCTAAATGTTATCTCTTGACATTCTTGACTAATTCTTTACTTATGCAAAAGCTTTTTGGTTTAATGGTATCCCACTTACTGATTCTTGACTTTAATACTCACACTACAGGAGTTTTGTTAAGGAAGGAGGTGCCTACACTGATGTGGCGGAGTGTTGATCCCATATTTTCTTCTAGCAATTGTATAATTGCTGGTTTAATTTCTAATTCTTTGGTCCATTTCAATTTGATTTTTGTTCAGGGTGAGAGATAAAAATCTAATTTCAATTGTCTGCATATGGCTGTCCTATTCATCCAGCACCATTTGTTGAACAGGCTGTCTTTCCTCCATGCTATGTTTTCCCCCCTTTGTCAAATATCAGATGGTTAAAGACCTGTGGGTTTGTCTCAGTGTCTTCTATTTTAGTCCTTTGGTATTCATGTATGTTTTGATACCAGTACCACAATGTTTTTGTTACTATAGCCCTATAGTATAATTTCAGGTCAGGTATTGTGACATCTTCTGTTTTGTCTTTCTTAGTAATGTTTTGGCTATTCTGAATTCCTTGTTATTCCAAATGAATTTTAGAATTACTTTTTCTGTATCTATGAAAAATGATAAACCTTGATTTCTAATTCTTACCTTTCAATGTCTCCAAGTAGTGACTATGAAGCAACTCAACACCCTCATATTCTCTCAGAAATCATATTTTTGTGGTGGTTAGGGAACATAGCTTCAACTGAATAAAGTAGTATTTGCATATTCTTTTTTATTAGTTCAACATATTCTTATATATTGAAAGGATTCATTGCTACACATTCATATATGCATATGAAATGACAATGTAACTTGAACCTGATCCTTACCTAGGATCCCCACTTTGCCCACTTCCTGCTCTTTTGTGTACACTGTAATTCCCCTCATTACATATATAACTGACTGTATACCTATATTAATTTTTGAATTTTCAAATTTTAAATGCCTACATGAGTATTATTTGGAATATTCTAAGAAAACATGTCACAAGAGAAGCAAATTGGTTTTTTTGTTGTGCTATCCACCCAAGTGTTACATTTTGACACATTTTGAACATACCTGACTTTTGATAAAGCACAGTGTGCGCTGTTCACAAAGAAAGTTCTCTAAGAATAAGGTGTTTCCAGATTAAGGGGGCCTAGAAGGTGTATGTAACAATTGTGAAAGCAAAATGGGCGGGGGAACAGTGTTATGGTTTAGCTATAAGGTGTCCTCCCAAGAACCTATGCATTAGAGGAGGAATAATTGGGTTAGGAGAGCCTTAACCTAATCAACCGGTGATTAATCCACTGATATGGATTAATTGCATGATAGCTATAGGCAGGTAGGGTGTACCTGGAGCGGGTAGGACCCAGGGAGCATGCCTTTGGAGTTTATATTTTGTCCCTGGTGAGCAAAGCTCTCTCTGCTTCCTGTTTGCCATGTCTTGAGCTGCTTTCCTCCTGAATACCCTTCTGCCATGATTTTCTCCTTCACTCAGGCACAGAGCAATGGAGCTGGCTGTCTATGGAGTGAGACTTCTGAAACCTTGAGACGCAACAAACTTTTCCTCTTCCAAAACAAAACCGCACGGCAACTTTTTAAGTCCCATGGTCCACATGACTTACAAGTGGTTGTTGAAGTACTTTCTGAAGATGCACTTTATTTTACATTTTTCAAAGTAAGTCTAATCCAAAACAAAGGACACAGTCAAAATAGAGAGACTCCCCCCCCAAAAAAAAAGAAAAGAAAAGTGGATAAAACTTTCTGTAGTAGTAGACATGTTCATTCAAGAGAATCAAATTGAAATAATTTGACCATGATGCATCTTATTTAAATGTGAGAATTTTCAAATACAGAACCAACACCCTGCCCTAACTAAGAAGTATGACTCCTTATGTTGATTCTAATATAAAGATACAGAATCAGAAATATGACTTCAACAGTTAAAACTATAGGTGTCATCATGTAATCCATAGGTATTTATTGTCACACATTGTACAAGAGACAAGCACAATCTGTCCTCAAGAAACATATAATATAGTGGGGAAAAGGCAATTTGATATGTATAAAATCTTTACATTGTAAATGCCACATAATTGCTGAGTAAGTAAATATTCATCCATCCATTTATTCAACACATATTTATTGATCACCTTCTACACAGCAGGCACTATGCCTCATTTTGGGTCTCATGGTGAATAAAAAGCGTACATCAAAGGACAGAACAGGTATTAAGCAAGTAGCAAGCAATCTGTGAGAGGATACTCAGGATGCTTGGGAAGCAAGAAAAATCTGCTTGTCCCAAGTGGCTAAAGGCTAGGCCAGGCCAGACCCAGCCCACTGGACTCAACAGCATGCCTGTAGGCCATGTAACAAGAAAAGTAGTTTGCCTAAGCCAAGACCAAAATCTAGTATATAGAGTCAACTTGGGTGGGTCTGGAAGGTCAGCAGGGCAATCAAGATCTGCTCCCAAAATTCCAATCTGAATCAGAGGAAAAGTTCAAGTGCAGAGACAATCACTGGACTTCACGCATTAGACCACACACGAGAGCAAGTGGACAGTGTAATTGAATAGGAAGACTGGGCATAGTGCGGATTTCATAGGTGGGGTGTACCACTCAGGCAGGGATGCAAAGTCCAAATAGGTCCAATATTGCATATTGGAACTGATGGCAGATCAATTATTTAGGGTGCTTCTGATGACAGCCTTCCAACGTAAATGCAGCAGTTATTTAGTGGGGGATCAGAGCTAACACCAACATAATTTTTTTTCATTTCTGCTGTGTACTTGGCTGGAGTGGGACTAATTTAGATTTTGGTAGCTATATAAAAGAGATCTGAATTAAGTGGCACCATATTTCTGATTTCCATTTTGGAAATCATTGCCTTTGTAAGTTGGTGCTCAGAGTACTTGTCCAGTTGGCCTTCCTTCAACATGCCTCTCAGCTTGAAGGATTCCAGAATGGCGATGTCTGCTGACTGGGCTGGTGTGAATCACCAAGGATTATTGTGTGTGTGCATATGTATAAAAGTATGTGTGGTGTGTGTGTCCTCCTAAACAAGTGGATGATGAAAGATTTAGAAATGCTGTGGAAGGATTGGTCCTGTGGTTATTGTTTAAACTTTACCACTTGATAGAAATCTTAGAGCTCAATATTTTTTTCAAAGAGAGAAGGACAGTGAGTGAGAGAGAGAGAGAGACAGAGAGAGTCAGTTTTTATTGAGTTTTTCACATGGCTCTCACTGCTCTGACAATTGTGTATGTGGGTGCTGGGGTTTGAACCCGTGCACTCACACATGCCAGGCAAGTGCTGTAACCACTGAGCCACCACTCCAGCCCCAAGCTCAATAATTTTAATATGGCCTTTCCCCATTTTCTTCAAAACCCAGAGCCTAGGTTTAGGAGCCTGCAGATGTTGTAAGGCCATGTTTCTGTTCTTTAATGGCTAAGAGATTCTGCGAGAGTTACTTAACCCCTAAAAGGGGTTTCCTGATAGTTTCCTGGGGATAATGATATTGAATAGACTGGAGACTTAACTAAACCAAGCTCATTTAAAATGGCCCATCATTTGGTACTTTACAAGGTACTCAAGAGCTAGTCAATTTACTTCCAAATAAACAGATAGCCTTTCCTCATCTTAAAATGGGCAGAATGACATTGTAGACCAAAGCAGATCTAGCTTAAATACCCAAGCATTTCTTATTTCTTCATAAATTAATAATTCAAAACAGAATTTTTAAATGACAAACTTCCATTTCGCTAAGAACAGGCATTCGCTAATGGATACCTCTAAGCTTAGCAAGCACTCCAGATGTATCTTCAATGGGCTTTTGTCGTCTCATAATGCATGCTGATGACCAGGCACTGGCAGCAGTGGATGGCATCAGATGCCACCAGGCAACAGTCCAGGACCAATTTCTTCTTGGGCCATAGATTCTGACACTTTTAGAGTGGACTTTTGGATCCATTAATTCTTGATGAAAAAGTAAGAGTGATGTGTTCTGACATCAACAGTTTCAAACAGCTGATGAGACGTACTAGGATGCCTTCCAAAACTGATGAGCTCAACTGTTAATGGGAGGAACCGAAGAAAATGTTCAGCATGGCTGAGATAACACAACAGTTCTTTTCTGAGCTACTCATGAATCTTGAGACTGGAGTTCATTTGGAGTTTATTTCATTTTACTTTTTGAATTTGGAACTGGAAATGCTTCTAACTCTCTCAAAGCAGGAAGCTTTTTTTTTTCTCCCACTGCCTGATCTCATCATGTTTTGTTCAGGCTTGTCCATTGAAGTGTGTATTTTGATTAATTATTAGATGAATTGCCAGGCTCTCATTTTAACACTTGAAGAAGAAAAAAAAAGGTAGTAACTATATATGAACTTACAAACATGTTGTCTTTCTCTTCTGCCTCCACCAAACAGAGCTAATTGGGAGAGTCCCATGAACACTTCTGTCCTGCAGGTGCCCACCTGGGAGGCAAAATCATTTGAAACAAGAAAGTCTTGCCTGTGCAAGAGGTGTACCCCTGCTAGTTTGGAAGGCAGGCAAGCATGGCACTTACATACCAAAGGCAGGAGGGCCGGAGGGAGCTGGAGAGATCCCCAATTGGTTTAAATGAAAAAGGGTGAGCTTTAGACTTTTAAGTTTTAAGATCAGGAACAGCAGCAAGTACAATTCCAAATCCTTGCTCCTAGATCTTATACCAGTCAGATCTGTGGCTTCCAGGGATGATACAAACCAGCTTCTCTAAAGCCCCTGGCTCCTCAGCTGGCAGCCACAGCTGAAACCTAAGGTTGAAAATATCAGGTCTTGGTATAGCTCCATGTTCTTCATACTTATTTGTATGTTTTGTCTGTTCCTGAGTTTCTCCACAAGTGTTTTTCCCACCTACTTAATGGAGGATAAAGTAGCAAGCATGGATTGCATCTTTCATAGAGGAATTTTGGAAATCTGCACACCCAAATTCTTACTTTTGGCTCGAAACTCACTCCCATTAACTTGGCAAGAGTAAAAGGAAGAACTCATCCTCTGACAAACCATTAAAGATTTTGGGTGCTCCTTATGAAAGATTTTCTAGATCTTGATTAACCCTGTCTATAGCTTTTGAAGTAGGGAGCTTGGGTTTTGACTGCATTGGAGTGTAGAAAGTTTTGACAATGCAGAGTCTCCCACACATCTATTATTTTCCCACTTGGGTATTTTGAGGAAGGGGTATTGCTAGGTCCCTGGTGGCTGCTGCTTTTACTTCTGTTGGCCCACATGTCTATATCCACAAAAGGTCTCCCAAGCCAATCTCAGCACAGAGGCCCTAGAAGGTTCTCAAACCTCTTTGTCATCATCAAAGGCATTTAAAAAGCATCTATTGAATTCTAGGACAAATAAATTATTGAACAAAATAAGCTCAATGTTGTTTACTGACTAGCTGATTCTTCTCTCTGAACTTGGCAGTTAATTGTCTCAGCTTTCAAAAGCAATGAACTTGACATAGAGAAAACCTATATCATTTGTGAAATACATCACATTACATAGACTGCATTTGACATACTGTTAAGACACAATAAATTCCTTTCCTGCCTTGTAAAAGTCATTTAGGCTTAGTAATATTATATCTTTTTTTCCTGACACTTGTTTTTTTTAAAGAGAGAGGAACAGTGAGAGACAGAGAGAGAGAGAGAGAGACAGACAGAGAGAGAGAGAGAGAGAGAGAGAAATAATTTTTATTTAGGTTTTTTGAACATGGCTTTCGTTGCTCTGACACTTGGTTGTGTAAGTGGTGCTGGGGTTTGAACCTAGGTCCTCGCGCATGCCAGGTAAATGCCCTAATCATCAAGCCTCCGCTCCGGTCCAACACTGCTAATTATTATTAGCATGGTAATGAGATGCTTGATAATATTTAGCCAAATTACTATAGAAGTTGTTTCCCTGCAACCCTTCCCAGGCATAAGGCATCCTCTTTCACTTATATATCCAATCACAGTTTAAAACTGGAATGGGTCAGAAGGCCTCTGGCCCTTGTGATGTTTCTCTGTCATTGTGTGTGTGACTCAGATGGAATCACCTAACTTTTCCGAACCTGTTTGTTCATCTATAAAACAAAGATAAGACCCATCCCACAGAATTATTTTCAGGATCTAAGCAGAAACTATGAGTTAAGGCACGTTACAAACTTTAAAGCCCTGTTTGAATGGAAAAGATTCTCCGTACCCAAAGTCACACATGTTTACATCAAACCAATTCCATAGCTAGAGACCCTGATTCCAGATCCAGTGCTCTTTGTGCCATATTTTCAGAAGTTCTAAGCCATGGAGAGAGACAGCTTCTTATCACCCATTGTTTCTTCTGTCCATCCATCCATCCATCCATCCATTCATCCATCTGTCCATCTATGCATCCATTTGTCCATCTGACTTATGAATATTTATTGAGTGTCCCCGCATTAACAGAGCTTATCAAATTAATACATATATCAATCTTAGAAAGTGATAAAGATGTAATATGGAAACATGGAGAAAAATAAATTAGATTGAGAGAACATAGAGGGATGTGTGTGCAATTTTAAATTGAGAGAACAGGGAAGACCTTGGTGAGCAGGTAACATTTACACAATGATCCAAGACAGTAAGCTCTGCGTGTCTGAAAGGAGAATGTTCCTGATCAACAGCACATGCAAAAGCGGGAAGTGTGCTTTGTGGGTTGGAAGAATAGAAAGGAGACTTATGATTACTCCACTGTCCTGTCTAGGAAACAGAATCCTCAATGGTTTTTCCACATCGTGTTTTTATGGGTGCCCAAGGGACACCCTATGGATGGATTTATCCAAGTCTGGAAATGGTGGGAGGAGACAGAAACTCCAGGGGATATGGCAGCCAGCAGAATCTCCTTGAATGGGTCTCTAGCGGGGCAGAAGACTATGGAGGCCCAGAGAATCTGTGGCACTGCATAAAATACATCCACTGTAGATGCATACCTGATTGGGCAACTAGTGACATTTACAATTTCAGGCTTCCAGGTCAAGCAAACTCAGCAGTGTTTATTTTCAGGATGAGTGTTATTTGCCCTGAATGATGCTTATGCTGGAGACCCCAGGTGAAACAAATCATACCATAGGGACCCCACCTTCCTTGCTTGCTCCCCTCTGACTGGCTCATGGTGAAACAAATCATACCATAGGGACCCTACCTTCCTTGCTTGCTCCCCTCTGACTGGCTCATGGTAGACTCCCAGATGCCCAGGAAAACAGTGAAGATGCTGCCAGGGGCTGCTGACGTTCTGCGGCCATTTCTTCTGGGTCTACGTTCTAGATGCCATCTTTGCTGCAGCCTGGGAAGGGGCCTGGTTCCTGGAACTGGTGCTGCCTTCTGTAGGTCTCACTCCTCCCAGGTAAAACCCTTTCTGATCATCCATCCTGCTCAGTGCTTTCTGGGTCAGAACTTTCTATACTGTTCCTCAGAACACTGTGCTCCACTGCATTTAATGACAGGTCATTGAAACATACTTCATGGTTGGACAAGCTGGGCACATGTTCTTTTCCAGAATCCCCTTGTTCATGACCTTTGTGAGAAGGGTCAGACCCTCAGCTTTAACTCTGAGTTCTACAATTAAGCCCAGGGAGCACTTGACTAGGACCAAAAGTCTCACTATCGAAATTGCAGACTTTTCTTAAAAAAACTCTTTTTATTTGGAAATACTTTTAGACTCAAAGGATAGTTGCAAAAATAAGAATATCCTTAGGCCTTGTATACAGATTCAGCAACTGTTAACCTATTACCCCATTTGTCTTAGCATTTACTCTGCATCTCCAGCTCATTATCCATGTCATTTTTTTCTGAACCTTTTAAGGATAAGTTACATACATATACATCATGGCCTTTTGCCCCTGTTGGAGATACTCTCTTAAGTAAAACCACAGTCCAGCATGTAACCCCAGTATATTGATACTTTAAACTACTTTTGTTTCCCAATTTTAGCAGTTGCCCTCAATAATAACCTTTATAGAATCATTTTCCCTCCAGGACAGGATCCAGTCTAGCGTCAGATATCATCTTTAGCTTTTAAGTTGCTTTACCTTCCATTAATCAGAATATTTCCACAGCTTATCTTTGTCTTCCATAACTTTGCTATTTTTTGGAAAATATTCCCCAACCGACCATCCTCTATTTTTGTTTTATTTCCTCCTGATTAGATTTGGATTATGCTTTCTTTGCCAAAAAGCTACATAGATAGTATACCTTTGCTAAGGTATCACGTCTTGCGATACATGATGCTTACCTGACCCTCACTCATGAGATCAATTTTAATTACCCAATTTCCCCACTATGATATCACTGAATCCCCCCACCTTGCATCAGTCTATGGAGACACTTTAAGTTCATGCAGTTATCTTGCTTTTTATCAAGCTATTCTTCGGTACTTATAACTTGTTGATTCTTGCTTGAGTCAATCTTTATCATGAAGGGTAGAAAACATTAATTTTTCCAACAGCAATACCCCATCCATATTGGCCTGTTGGCTCTTGATATTCAGCTAATAAGCAGGAGCTTTTTCCTCTGACCCATTTAGCCATCTGTCTGCTTATCGTCTGTCTGATCAGTATGGATTCATGAATTCCTATGTTTTTCCAGTGGTTTATAATTCATTACTGAGCTTAATCATGTAGGTGCTCAAACTGTCCCAGATTTGGCTAGCAGGAACCCCTTCCAGCTGGTTTCTGTATCTTTGTGACAGGCCCTATTTTTTTAAAGCATGTTCTTACTTTCTGGTATAACAAGATACTCAGGATCATCTTGTATAAATGGTATTACAAATCAAGAGCTCAGTGCTAGATGTGCTCATTTTAGTAGGGTGTCTTTGCTTATTGGCCCCTTCACTGGAAAGAGTTGAGATATGTGTATGTATATATACATACAAATACACACATATACACGAGCATGTCTACATAAACTTGCATACACACCTACATACATGTATTTGAGAAATCACGAGTTTGCACTGATGCCTCTAATTCCAATTTATCTCCACAGGATTATTTCTCACCTTCCCCCATTTCATAGTTTTATGTCCCTTTTTCCACATTGAGAATGCTGGCACTCAGTGACATCAACACATTTTACTCACTTGCTCAACCCTATGGTACATCTAAAATAGGTTGGCATTGTTTCACTCATCCTACAACAGACAACTCTACCAAAAAGATTTGTAATCTGTTGAAGTTTTCCTGACATCTCCCATCCCACCCTATCCAACACTGAGTGTTTATAGTCAAACATTGTATTCTTTAGTTACTTGGATTAGTGCTTTCTTTCCTCTTTTTTCTCCTGCTGTGTGATATTTTATATATGCTAGGCTTATTTGTTTCAGTTTGCTTTCATTTTAGGTTTTTCACTTTCTTCCTGTTCTTATTGATTAAATTTCATTTTATTCGTAGAGTATTGATACATTTTCAAAACTCGAAACTATACCAAAAGCTCTATTTTGAGAAGTGTCACTCCCTCCCATATCCCTTTCAGGCCCTGCCTTCCCCCATAGGATATGGACTCCAAAGTTTTCTAGTTTATCTCATATTTCTTCTGCAAAAAATAAG